>VYZV01040552.1:437579-508973 GCA_013401275.1 Pandion haliaetus
AGTTCGGAAAAACTGTGAGAAGCAGCCAGAATTATTTAGAGACACTTTCTCATGTGCAGCCGGGGGGAGAGGGGGTGGGCAATAAGGACTACAGATTCCTTGCAGCACATCATAGCCCAGCTCTTTTCTCAGTTTATCTTCTCACATGCCTTAAGCATCTTTTCTGTCCAACAAGATCTGGTCAAGATCTTTAAGGGTCTTTCCGTGGCGCCCATGAGGTACAGGTATACATGGTTCCCTGCATGCTCCATCCCAGTGCATGGGCAGACTGAGAGAACATTGCTCTCACACCTCTCCTCAGCTGTCCACCTCCTACTGAGGCACTAGAACATGACCAGCCTTCTCCACTACTTCTACCCACCTCCAGATGTCAATGTCAAACCCCACTCAAGTTCTTCTGTCTCCAAGGTATACTCCAAAGCTGGAAAGGGCCAGGAAAGGAACAGGGGCAGAACTAATGGTGTTGGTGTAAGAATGGGAAGGGGCTGTATGACGGATCTGGTGAAGGTGTTGGTATTCTACAGGGTGAAAAGGTCCCTTTAGAAAGCCCCATAACTTTGTAAGAGGAGGCCATGGGGAGGGCATCATTGTGGGGTTGCAGGAAGACCAACACCCCAAGATTTTCCCAGAGAGGTTGTGGATGTCCCATCCCTGGCAGTGTTCAAGGCCAGGTTAGATGGGGCTTTGAGCAACCTAGTCTAGTGGAAGGTGACTCTGCCTGTGGCAGAGGGGTTGGAACCAGATGATTTTCAAGGGCCCTTCCAACCCAAACTGTCCTATGATTCTATGATTCTATGACTTCTTTCCTTGAAGCTTTCCCTCTGATGGCAGAAGCTGGGGACATAGAATTTTAGCGATGGTTCTTCCTCCAAGGCTGTGGGTCTTAGCGTCTTGTGGGGGCATAGCGGCCCCACTAAAGACTCCCCTCAGTAGCTCCTGCACATGGTGCTCTCCCTCCAGCTAGATATTCCCCGCTACCACCTCTATGCAGGCATGAACTCAACTCCTCTCCCCTTGCCTTAATACATGCTCTTCGCCTGCACCCATGTAGTTGCAGAAGTAGCATAGCTCTCACCTAGATTTTTCAGGTGGCCTCGAGACTCTGCAAAGGTGGTCCCATACAAAAGAGCACCTTTTGGCCTTCAAAGCCTGTGAGGCCAAGGTTAATCACTTAGAAGGACTTCCAGAGTGATACTGGGGTTTGATATTCAGAGTGTGAGCTTTTGCATTAATGCAGTTTATCCAGACCTTTTCACCAGGTTTTTCTTTTTCCTTTTTCTAGGCTCTTTCCAGTCTTTAATATATTTTAAAATGTGGCCATCAGAGGAAGGCATAAGTAATTCAGCTGACAGTGGCAGAAAGGGAGCTGGTTTGCTGGGAAAGGGGACACAGAAGGAGAGAGATGTGAAGGGAGGCTAAAGGATACAACCTAAATTAAAGTAATTCGGTATAGATGAGCGTAGGACCCTGGAGTCTTGGATTCCCCGTCCTGGCCTTTAATCACTGCATATCCTTTCTTGTCTTAAACTTGAAGCAAATCTTAGGCTGCAGATAAAGGTTTCAACTTAATCATAAATTACTGTCAATTCTTCCCCTTTGGCTGGGATAATGGCACAAATGCACACACCCTAATATTCCTAAAGGCTTTTTTGAAAAGACACTTACTATTTAAAACCTTGTTCATCTTCTCCGCATATGTATCTTACATCTTTCTTCGGCTGCTGGCTAGTGGAACCTCATTCTCTCTGCTCTGACTGCATACTGTGGGAAAACACAGAAGTCCTTCTTCTTGCATAGCTAAAACAATGGAGAAGCCAGATCAATTTATCTTTTAACATAGTTGCAAAGCAAAAAAATCAGACTGCTAGTTTATTCCTGTCAAACTCATTTCAACATTACAAATTACATTTTCTGCCTGGCCTGTCAGTCAGGAGCTGTAATGCATATAGGATGGTGCTTTTGCTTGATGAACAAACATTTCCAGGGTGGGAGGAAGCAGGAAGAACCTGATCAGCCTCACAGTCAGGCTGGGAAGATTTCACCTGACAAGAAAGTCATCACCTCAAGACACTGCAGTACCAAGGGCAGCCAGCAACAGAAGAACAAACTGGAGGTAATGCTGAAGAAAACTCCACGGACACCACTACTAGAGTCCAGCTGTGCTTTGCATTGCAGAAGGCCACTGCTTTTTGTTTCCTGTGACCACCTGCAGCACTGCTGGGCGAAGCCCAGGTGACCTTTGCATGCCCTCTGCAATCCCCCTGTGCCCCATCACCACCGTGTGCAGCTCTCTGAGCCCTGTCCCAGCAGTGGCATTTCTTGTGCTGGGGAACGTGCCTCTGAATATTTTTCTGCCTCTTGACGTACCTCAGTTGCATCAAGTTGTACAGGAGGGATCGTTGTAGGTTTTCACATAAATCAGCTAAGCCTTGTTCTGTCATGAGTCAGGTTTATCTTCCAGGTGGGGAGGGGAGGGAGGGCTCTATATAATGCAGTAGGACCCAGTGGGTCCCCAACATCATAACTGAGAGCAACAGAACTTTCTGCTACTTGCAGGAGTTTTTGCAAATACTGCCCCTTTTCCATAAAATCTGAGCTATTCATTAATTAATTATTATGATTATCAACTTTTAATTTTTAATACACACTTTAATCTAGTTAGAGTAATGGGATCCAACTGGGATCAGGCCTTTCTGTTCTGGCAGCTGTGCTGGGAGGCAGAGACAGATCTATGCCTAGGGAACTTTGCTTAAAACCCCCCATGTTTTGGTGATGACAAAAGGTAATATTTTCTCTTAAATTTGCCTGGGTCAAAATGTAGCTGGAAACAAGCACTGAATTGTCAAGAAGCAGCTCTCTGGGTTTCTCCAGATTAGCAACGGCCATGTAGACCTGACAGAATTACTGTCTTTAGCACCAGCATTTTGCTAGCTTTGCACTTGCAAGTAATTTTTGAGCTGGGGCTTTTGTAGGATAGAATAAGTGGCATCTATCCATTGAGCCATGATCTGAAATATTAAAATGTGTATAAATTCTCTGATGGGATGGATTTTTGTTTCCCCTATGATCGTATGGGATTGTCTTTTACATGGAGGGGCACGATGTACCAAGCAATGCTGATGAATTCACAAGCATCCCATTTTAATTTGCCAAGAAGCTGGTGAGCAGGAGTTACAAGGGAGTGGGATAAACCACACTATCCCATCTGAAAATCCAAAATCTTTGTTTCTGTTCCCTAGCCACTGAAACTGGCTGTGCCTGCTGCTGCCATCACATAACCACCACCCCTAAAGAAGTCTGTGTTGCCTCTGCCTTCCCAGGCAGCCACAAAAGGTGGGCTCATGTGCTACAATACACAGGACCTGACATCTGGTTAATCTGATATGGAAAGTTATCAATATTAAACAGGTAGTTCAAAGAAACCACTAAGTAATTTTCTGAACAACGTGTTAGCTTCCTGAAACTCTCAGAGAAAACTCACAGAAACCATATTGCCTAAACAGAAAATGCTTTGAGGGGTTGTCTTTTTGTGACACTTTTCTTAGAAGGATGGTTCTAACATCAGTCTCAATAAAAGAGGACTTCTGACACTTCAGGATCCTTGCTCTGCATGCGTGCACATGTGTGTGTGCAGATAATCCAAGGATTTTCCTATTAATGACAGCTAACTAGTAGATTCTGAACACCTAAGGCATCCCTAAACTAAACAGCCACTTTCCAGAATCATGCATGCATGAAATTTCAGACCGGGAATGTTGTGTGATTCATCCTGAAAGTATTTCTCTGTACATTTCCATTTGAATTTTGCATGTAACAAGCTGCATCATTTTGACATGCACCAGTATGTTTTTATGTGACCTCTGTTGGCAAAGCAGAGATATTGGCTACCACCGGCCTGTCTGTAATTTGGACAGACTACCTTAATGAACACCAGTATCACCTTTGATCTGGGAGCGACTGGCACCTTGCTATATCTGGCTTTCAGGTGGAATAAGTTGTTCACTTATGAGTGTACACTTTATCACCTGGTGCTGATAATGCTGCGTTGTGCTTATGGCTGGCAGCTAACTTCTGTCTTCCAGTGTGCTAGATAAAGCTCATAAGGTTGTTGATTTATTTATAGTGGTTTAATTAACCTGATAATTAGATTAATTGGTTTTGTTTATATCAAAATAAATTAAAATAAATTGGGTTAATATTTATTTTATGTTACGTTTCTGCTTAATTATTTGATTTAGCAATTAAATTGCATAAAATTGGAAAACTGGAGGATGGTTTTTTTCCTCTCTCTGGAAATCAGGACCAGGTAGGTCTCTGAGGAGTTCTGGAGTGGATAAGATCAAGCAATTGTGTGCCCCGATGACTGCAGATACGTTGAATCATGGTTACTTTAACACTTGTGATACCCACCTACAGACGAAAAATGGGCCAGGTTTGTAAAGATGCTTTGGTACCTAATACTGCATAATGATATGTAGTTTTATTTTCCAAAACTATGTACGCTTGCCTGCATCTTTAGGCACATTTAAGGTGCAACACCTTTAAAACTCCAGACCAAATAGATTCTAAGAATGTCAGAAAGCCTGGGACAGAAATAGTTAGGAGACAACAGTGTTTCCCGATTAGAGGAGGTAAAATTTATCACGTTTTCAATGACACTTTCAGTTTTGAAAGGGGAAAAAAATCTTCCAACTTTCCCGACCTGAAAGATTTGGCAACTATACTTTTTCCTTTATATTTTATATATTCAGCCAAATAGGCTGAATTTTCAAAGTGTTGATACTTGGGGGGAGGGAAAGAAGTCTGTTTATATTCTCAGCCAGCTTTGATGCAACCCTACTGGCACAAGCATGCACATCTGCTATATTTCAGATTTATAACTCCCCCCTCATCCTGATAATGATTACCAGTGTGGAGCTATATATAGATGTATGTATGCATCTATAGAGGCTCTCTTATATATGTATGTAGATGTCTAAAAATACATAGGGAAGTGTTCCACAGCCTGCACAAGGGAGATCAAAGAAAGCCCACAGAAGTGAAGGAGGAATGCTTGTTCAGCAACTCCGTCATAACATGTGACACTCCTCATCCACCAACGTTGTCTCTCTCACCGCCCCTCAGCAGTCACAAACACTGCTGCTGGCCAGGGCCAGGGTGACCCAAGGCACTGGAGGAGCTGATGGGATGCTACAGATGGAGCTCGTGGCAGTGCAGAGAGCAGTGCTTGGTTTCTTGGCTCTGAGTTTGTCTCCTGACAAGGCTGTTGCACCTTCCCAAAGATGGTTAAATGATATTACACAACAAAATGAAAAAAAAAAACCCTGCAAGGGGTAAATAAATGTTGTATGACCCTGCAGGTGTATGCTCTGCTTGCTTTCCAGATACGTTCTGGTGATTTAGTTAGGAGAAATGTTCTGCCAGATGGCTGCAAGGGAATATTACATAATGGTTATGGAAAGTGAATTTTGAGCTCTCTGGGGACCTTCATCCCAGAGTTATATTTGCCCAGCACAGGAACAGAAATACCCCCCCTGGTAACCAAGCAATATTTCTGTCAGTCCCTCCACGCCACACGTGCATGGTCCCTCCTGCAAGCGGCAGGGGAAATGGCTTTGGAGAGAAGCAAGTGAACATTTCATCTCCAGCTCTCTCCTGCCCTCTTGTTTGTCCCCGAGGGTAATTAGTGCCAGGTGGTGTCTGGTCTTGTGGCTGGTTTTAGACAAAGTAGGAGAAAAATGAGGGGACTTGCATGTGTGCCTGGCCAGTGGTGGGGCTGTAGCTGGGATGGAGTTTGAGCACATCAGGCTGAAGCCTGGGCATGAGTGTAGCCATGCCAAAAGCTCAAGCCTAGCTATGCGGTCCCATCCTGCATAGCCAGCAATGGACAGACATGAAGGAGCCAGAGGATTTGGGCCTCCTGGAAGGCACCAAGGTCCCGGCTTGCAGACTGGACTCCACGCAGCAAACACAGGGTGCATCTGGCACGCAGCTTTGATTTTGAATGCTCCCCAGGCAACTGCCCGAGGATGAGCTATACACAGAGCATCGCTCACAGGAAATATTCAGGGAATAACGTATGACTGCAAGGATTACTTGATTGGTTCTCAGACAGCTTGAGAGTATGGAGGAGAGGAGAAATTTTGGCAAGTGAGTTATTCATCATAAAACACATTCTCCCCTCCCCCCCAATACACACACCTGAGTTTATCCAGAAGGTGGCTATTGCGTGTGCAAGAGAGATGGAGGCTCTAAGGCCTTTCATCAATGCAGGGCTGCCTTATTGAGTCATCCTGATGATGAATGCTTGAAACCTGCATGAAAGTGCAGTGCAATTACTGCTGAGCAATAGCAGCAGGTGGAGCTTTTCAGCTCCAGCTGGGATGTAAGAAGCGATGGTGAATCAATCAGTGTGGAAGAGACCTTGGTCTGGGAGGGAGGGGGAATATGGGGGAGAGTTTTTCCTTGAGTAGCCCCTGAATTTAGGGAAGAGAGAGCTTAAATTGGTTAAGATTGCTATGGGTGACCGGAGTTAAATTTATTGTCCACAAAAGCTGCACCTGAAAGGCAATATATCTGAGCTCTTTGGAGCAAAGTGGTAACTACACCTGATTAAACAAGGAGGGGATAAAAACTCTGATGGGCTAAAGGGAAGAAGTGAAAGGGAGTTGAGCATAGATGCTAGAATAGCCCCAAATCATTACAGCAAGTCCATCCTGCTGATCTTTCCAAGAGCTTTGGGACTTTTGAGAAGGCTGCTTTGGGTGGCATGAGCTCTGTCAAGCTGAAGTGCCAGAGAAGGTGGAAGACTGGGCCCTGATTTTGTTTCAGTCAGGACAGTATTGAATGTTGCATGCTGTTTTCTGCTTCTTTTATGGAGAACATGCCTTAACTGCCTAGTCTCCGAAAGCACACCGCTGCCTACAATAAAAAAAACTTGGTTTTCAAGGCTTGGCTGGTGCTTTCATGATGAAGAATTGCCCAGCTGTGACCCACACAGATGTACAATGGAAGAAAGGAAATTAAAGCACTGTAGTCTGGGGTGTGGGGGTGGATTTTTATTATATGGTTGAGCTAATCACTGAGTTCAGCTAAGGTTGCATGCAACCAAAGGAGCAGCTGAAGCCCAGCTTGCAGAGATCGGTGCATTAAGGCTATCCATGCTGCCTTCCCACCCCACAGCCTCTACTAGAGAGCAGGAGCAGAGGAGGGCTAGGACTAGTGGCAGAAACAACCCCTGGGCTGCTTTACCCTTCACGTGCTCTGCTGGAAGAACGGCATGTCCCTGCTTTGCTGGTAGCTGACATACCACGTGTTGGATGGGTTAGTCTGGAGACTGACAGAAAGCTCGTCAAAGTCAGATACTGGGGTAAAGGATAAAAACATGTTTGAGGGGGGAAGAAGGAAGGAGAGAGACCATGGATAAAGTTGATGCCAGGCCTTATCAATCTTCTGCTTGAAAATGACAGGCGGTACCTATGAAACCTGTTAAAGTTCCTGTGTGTCATAGGGAATATTTTTCCAGAATCTTGAAAGAAATTGGACAATTATATATTTAAAACAGATTCTATTTCTGGTCACCTGTGTTTTAGATGTCTGAGCTGTGCACATTAGATGATATGTCAGACAGAAACAGCAGATGGATTATTTATTTCCCTGCAGGGAAACAGCTTGGCCAAAAGCAAAGGAAGCAGAGACTCTCCACTGCTACAGTGCTTACTGGAAATGGCAGTGGGCTGCCTTAAGGAGGGTGGCCCTGTGCTCAAAGCACCAGTTTTGGAGCCTACAGACCTGTGCCTTGGTCCTGACTTATGCCACAGGCTATGAACAACTTTGGGAAAGTTGCTTCAATGTTCTGCAACACTGCTTTTCTCTATGTAAAAGAGGAGAACTGATAACTAACTGCTTCAGAAGGTTATTCCAAGGTGAGGCTAGTGCTAGTGAATTACTTCAGTACTGTCTGATAAAAGTTACTATAGAAATGCTTATTATCATAACCTCAGTCTTCTTCAAAGGTTAATACTGGCAGAAAGTAGGGAACTTGCCATCAAGAATCAGGATGTTCAAACTTAGGCAGAGCCTACTGAAAGATCAGGTTTGCACCTGCCATTAATTTTTCATGAACTTCCTTTTTTCTTTCTTTTGTCAATAGGGAAAAAACAGGAGGTGGAGGAATGAAGAAAAAAAGTCTCTTCTTTTTCCCCACTTCACTGCCCTCTTCACTATCTCCCCTCTTCACTGCAAGTCTGCTACCTAAGAAAAGATGTACACAGTGACCTATTTTAGAGCATAGATTCTCACTCTGGGGAAGATGCATAACACAGCAGGAATACAGGAGCTCTCTAAATTAATTTCAAGCAAGGTATGAAGATGCTTATAATGGTGCAACTAGTGCACGTAGAGGGAACCAGCTATTAATCACTGATGTTTCCTTTTCCTTCTAGCATGTAAATAAGCTAGATACGCATTAATAAAGGGATAGGTGAGAGAACAGGCCAGATGGACAAACTGGAATTGAAATGGTTCACAGCACACCTGGCTCTGGCTGACTGGAAAGAGTCCTTAGTCTTGGTGCTGACACTGAGTGAATGCAAAGGAGCTTTCATCCTAACAAAAATGTGCTATAAAAAATCCAGAAGATTCATGATAATGACAAAGTTTGAATTGCATGGTCTCTCTTAAAGGGAACACTGACCCTAAATCACTGCCCTTTACCTCCAACCTTGCTGGGAGGAGAAAGGCACATTCTGCCTGGCTACGATTACAGCTCTGGGACAAGAGGTCTGCAGCTGCAGAGGGAACCCGAGAGGCTCACAGTCCTGCACTCGTGAAATTTTCCCTTGACTACTACCTTCCTGAGAAAAATGAGACCAAAAAGACTCTGATCTTCAGTGTTCTCCTTGATGTGCAGTGAAAAGAAAAAAAACACCACTAACAAAAAAGTCCTCTGCAAGTTTGTGTGTGTTTTGTTCCTATATTAATACCCATTGTGGGAATGGATAGAAGAGGATTAACAGTGGCTATCCTCTCTTCAATCTAATCTCCTATTGACTGAGAAACATCACATAGGGACGTCTTGGAGGAATTAACACAAATCCTTTTAAAACTCTTCAGTGTCTTCTCCCTTCCCTTCACCCCTCCCCAGCCCCTTCTCTCTGTGCCCCCTGGTGCTGAATTTGTAGCAGAGGATGTGGCCAAGGAGGATCATGGGTAATCAATTAAGATGCAGACTTTTACCGTTTGAGATGCATTATCATGGTCCCACTGACACATTCTAAAACACAAACTCGATCTATCACATTGCAAATTAATTCAAAGTGGAAGATTAAAGAGGCACACAGTCTCACCATAGAAGTCAATTAAAAAAAAAAGGGGGGGGGGGGGAAGGAAAAAACATGAAAGCGGGAACAACAGAGAGAAAGCTGGCTCATCTGTAGCCAAACTTTACCCTCCATCCTATAATTCTTCCAGTGGAGTCAGATTAGCAGAGATAGTTTGGGGTAGTCTGAACCACGGCTTGTGTGTAAATAAAGGGGGTTTGTCAACTTGGGATGAAACCACTTACTTACACACAAAGACACTTCTTTCTTTTCTCTTTAGCCTCCCCAAAGGAATGTCCCAAATGGACTGAATGCAGGTGTATTTATTTGTTACCTCTGGTCATTCCAGGCCAGCAAAGCACCTCAGCAACAGTCAGGCCAGGGTGAACACCAGGGAACTGCTAATATTCAGCGCACTTCATCTTCCATGGTCACGAGTTTCTGAAGTACAAACTGTCTATTCTTCTCCAAGGTGGGCTGGTGCTTGTCAGGACTCATCTCCTTGGCTTCAGAGAAGGTAAATTCACCACAGGCTGAAAGCAGAAATGTAACTCTTGTAATTCAGGCAATTTCTCAGAATTAGAGTAGATGCTTTTTCTGCCTTATTGCTTTTATTCTCATTGCCCCCTTGCCCTCCTACAAGGATTGAGATGGAGGTCTTTCCCACCCTGCCCAGCACTCCTCGGAAAGTGCTGGCATAAAGATTAGCAAAAATTAGGAGAAATTTTAAGTTATGGAAGGCCTTTCCTTCTCCTCTCTCAATGTTTTCCTCAATTGTCCTGGTTTTGGCTGGGATAGAGTTAATTTTCTTTCTAGTAGCTGGTATAGTGTTATGTTTTGGGTTCAGTATGAGGAGAATGTTGATAACACACTGATGTTTTCAGCTGTTGTTAAGTAGTGTTTAGACTACGTCAAGGGTTTTTCAGCTTCTCATACCCAGCCAGCAAGAAGGCTGGAGGGGCACAAGGCGTTGGGAGGCAACACAGTCAGGGCAGCTGACTCAAACTGGCCAAAGTGGTATTCCATACCATGTGATGTCATGTCCAGTACATAAACTGGGGGGACTTGGCCTGGGGGGCAGATTGCTGCTCCAGAACTAACTGGGCATTGGTCAGCAGGTGGTGAGCACTTGCATTGTGCATCACTTGTATATTCCAATCTTTTTATTATTATTATTATTATTTTCATTTTAATATTGTTATTATTATCATTAATAGTTTCTTCCTTTCTGTTCTATTAAACTGTTCTTATCTGAACCCACAAGTTTTAAATTTTTTTCCCCCGATTCTCTCCCCCAACCCTGGGTGTGGGGGGCGTGAGTGAGTGGCTGCGTGATGCTGAGTTGCTGGCTGTGTTTAAACCACGACAGCAATTTTTCAGAAGTCTTTGTATTTCTGATACCAATACTGTAAAGGCATAAAGTTTTGGGATGAAAACAGAATTAATTCAGCTTAAAACAGAACCACATATAGGCACGGTCAATATGTAGCCAATCCACAAATAAGAGCCCACTGATCGCATTCGCTCCCCATTTATGTCCTTGCTCCCTGGGCCAGTCCCTAGGTCACATCCAAGTTCTGGGTGTGCAAATCAAAGGCCATGTAAGATTGAAGGCAGAGAATGAAGCTGAACTCATGTGTTGGATGAGCTTTTACCAACTCCATCAAGGGCTTTGACTCCTACCCTGGAAAACCGCTGCCTGCTAAATTGTGCAATTTCTAACTTTCTCTATAAGAAGCATAAAGAACAGTGGTGGGTCTGCCGAGGAACTGCACTAATTACACAACTGCCAGAAACATACGTGTCCTCTTTCTTTAAAATTAAATTGTCATGTAAACCCCACCATTGGGAGCCTCCATGTGTCACAGCCTAGAGCGGTTGAGGCACCAGAGGGAAAGACGGCTGCTAGATTTGCTCGCTTCCCATCTGTTTGCTCACAGAGAGCTGGTTAAGGAGTCCTTCTAGCGGAGACAGGAGACAGACGCACGTAGAAGGTAACAAGGACATGTTGTGGATTCTTTATCAGCCATGGCTCAATTTGAGATTTATTTTAGTGCTGGGATTAATTTGATGCTCATGAAAGGGACAGGCTGTAAGCACTGACAAAAGCCTGCCTCACAGCCAGGAGGCACTGGATGAGTATTATGCACAGAGCATTTGCCTGCACCCCTCGTTCCTGGTGTGCAGCTCCACCTGCCCTGGTCTCTGCCCCACTGCCATGCAGCCAGCACCAATCCTGACCATCACACAGGGCAGCAGGCACATCCATGCAGTGCTCTTACGCAACTCACACTGCCAACACAGCCTATGAGCTGGGATCAACAGATACAGATATAGCTGGGGCATCCCAAAGAGGAGGAAACAATTTGGAAAAGTCAAAAGCTGAGCTATATTATTAACTCTTTTTTTCATGTGCTAACATTTTCTTTAAGGAACCTGCTTAACCTTTATTGATGGAAAGAGTGGAGGAGGAGGAAAAGAAATAAAAGAGTTATACAACCTGGAAATGAAAAGAAACACTTCTTCTGAGCTGCCAAGGAAGTTCAGCAGTCCCAGTGCCTTCACCCGGTGTCCCTGGTTTAGTGACCGGCTCAGCTATCAGTCATTGCAGGCAGTGTAACACCGTAACTAGAAATACTCTGTTTTGCTGGGGCTCTTGCTTAGCAAGTGATGCTGACTTCTGGGGATGAGCCCTTCTGAAATAAGGTGCTGAGGAAAAGCCTCTGTGTATGTGCTGTCTGAACTATGAAGTTATTTTTGTTCCCTGCTTCTGCAGTAAG
The DNA here is from genome assembly GCA_013401275.1 of Pandion haliaetus. Classification (NCBI taxonomy): domain Eukaryota; kingdom Metazoa; phylum Chordata; class Aves; order Accipitriformes; family Pandionidae; genus Pandion; species Pandion haliaetus. The sequence goes on from VYZV01040552.1 coordinate 449,680, forward strand.
TAAGTATTTCTACACTGTGCAGGGCAAAACATTTTTGTTGACTTTTTGTAAAAGCAATTTCTCTGTTACAGAAAGCCTAAAACGCTTCATCAGACAGCTCTAGTTTAACCATTTTTGAGTGGATTTACAGAGCTTGTAACCTTCCAAAGTAAACGCAGTGCTCAAAATTAGCCTGAAATTTGTACTTCATATAATCCACTTTGGAAAGCTCACTCATTACTACAAGAAATGGCAGATTCTTGCAGCCTCCAGGGGCATACACAAAATCTTAAACAATGCACATCATGTAATGACAAACAGCAATTTATAGACACCACAATCCAAATGTCAGTTCTTATTCCTTGCTAGCATCCCCTCAAGGACCGATGCCTGGTTTTACTACCTTTACTTGTGGAAAGGGCAGAAAAGACTCTCTCAGTGACTACCCACATCAACAGTGACTTATGGAACCTGTGGGGAAAAAGCAAGTGTCCTCCCTTCCCTGTCCTCTCCCTGCCTTTCTGGTTCAGCCCCAGTAGGTTAAAAATAGGAATATATAGTATTTTTCCACAACTTTTTGCTGAACTTTCACAAATACTACAGAAACGTGTGGAAGATTGTCATCGACTGTGTTCTTATTTAAAAACTGTTGTCAAGCAAGACATGTTTTGTTTAATAGTCTCTTTGGTCAACAAAACCCATTATCACTTAAAACATTAACTGTTTCTGTTAAGTATGTACTTAGGTTGAGATCTGGGCTAAATATCTTGGTGGGGGGAAGAGAAGAAAGGGAAGAGTATTTTTACTCCGCCTCAGCAAAGCAGAAGAGAGGAAATCCTACTGCAAAAATCCAGGCATAATCCAGCTTTTTGCATCTGCAGTGATGCATCTGAAAAATAAAGGGCTAGCAAATGAGTTTCTTTAAAATGAGAGCAATTCATAAGCTGGGCCAGATGCAGCCCTGATATGGAGGCACTGGTTGCATGGCAGTGGGATACCTCTCCTGTCTCAGGGTCAGGAGTGAACATATTTCATCAGGCAGCACTAATGAGAAAAGAGGGGGCTACATCCCATTTTTATTCTACCCCTGTGGATGTATTCCCAGGATTACTGATGACCCTCCACAACCCTGAAAGAAGCATCCTCTGGCCAACAGAGAGAGGAAAAGCATATAGGAATAAAAAACACATTAAAGACAAAATTACAAGCTTGAAATACATCATACCCCTGTCACGCTAGCACACAAGGACGTCCTGACTGCAGAGCTCTGTTTTCCTGTGATGGGAACTGCAGAGCAATGGAGTTGGGGTTTCTACCTGCTGCTGGGTGCATTTCCATTTCAAAAACAATACTCTAGCACTTTGTTTTGTTTTCTCAAGGCCTCCTTCACACACCTGAAATTCTTCCATCATCCCAGAAGTGGAGAGAGAAGAAAAGGAGTTGAAGGTTACATATTTGTGTCAATCCAGGCCTGAGCACGCAGATTGATAGTTAAATAGACACAGAACTACACAATACTTAAAGCTGAAAAGCTCATATACAGAAGATAGTGATGTATTCCCTTACTTTCCTCCCCGCTTCCTTATACATGTGTCTCCTGCTAGTCATATATCACATTCTGATGAAAGCAGATATGTGAAGAAAGATCTTATCTCTATCGAAGCTTGCTGTATTATGTTAAGTCATCCCCCAATTTCAAAACCAATATCCCATGCTGGTTCAATCTATCATTCCCCTCAGCACGTAAAATTTTTTCACTTCTTGAATACCTGGCTGCATTGTTAACTCAGAGACCAGCCTTAAAAAAAAAAAAGAAAAAAAAACCCCAGAAAAATTATCTTGGAAATTCAAAACACTACAGAGATTTGAGGTGGGATTTTGAAGGAAAAAAACACCCAGAAGTAGGCCATTAGTTTCAGAAAGGCTGGGAATAATGCCAGCTGCATGCCGAAAACACACACATGCGTGTGGAAGCATCATACTGAGATGTTCAGTAGTTCAGCTGTTTTGAAAAGCCTGCTTCTAATTTAATTTTGAACAGAAAATGCTTCAAACTAACTGATTTCTATAAAAAGTTGGAGCCACTGAGATGGGATAATTACTTTTCCTTCACAGATTTTAGATGTCATGTGTCCTGCAGAGAGGACTGGAAGGTCTGCTGTGGCAGATAGGTAAATAGCTATGAAAAGATGTACACCCCCCTCCCCCAGCCTCTTATTCTAAGTGGTCATGTATCCTCCTGCTCTTTCTTCTGTCTGTTGGCTTTCACACCCATGCCCTTCACTGCCTGGCCATAGGAGACCCTTCCTTTAGAGTCAGCTTGACCCCCCCGCCTTGCTGCTGGACAAGTCAAGGTAGCCATAGTAACTTAAAAATAGCTACCAAGGCCCTATTTCAGATGACAGAAAAAAAGTCATTTAAAAAAACCCCACGTCTTTGAAGCTAGAAGATCTTATAAAACCATAATAGTACCAAGTGACCTGAACACCTTTAAAAACATTTGAGTGGTCACTTCTCAAGCCCGGGCTCCCTGAGATGCCATACTATCACATTTTAAACCCATTTTTTTGCTGACTGAGGAGTCATAGTCTCACAAAGCCATATCTCTCACTGATCAGAAAACTCATCCATCCTATTTACATCTGGCAGCACAGATTTCTTTTTTATGAAAAGAGTCTACCCTTTCCCACCTCCTCCCGCAAAGTTATCACCTCCCCACGGTGTTTAATGCTCCCCTTACAAAATAATATTACTTCCCAGCCTCAGCAGCCAGTCCAAAATGTTGGGGTCTTGCAGGTTATTGTTGTCAGGAAAAGAAACATTTGGATGATGGAGGCCCATGCCTTTGAACACGATCCTGTAACTACAGTAGGGTGCCTCACAGTCCCGCTGCTTTAGAGGCAGGAGGAAGCAAACCCTCAGAGTTTATCTGCTCACTGCACCGGTGCCGTTTGGCTGTGCAACTTCTCACAACCTGTCCTGCACTACCGCCCCCTTCCCTTTCACCTTTTCTGTAGACACTTGTTGCCTGTTCTTTAGACACATTTTTTTATACAAAGGGATTGTGCTTGATCACTTCCCATGAGTTTTCCTGAATTCTCTCTTCTTGAGCTGTTCCCCCTAATTATGCACGTGTAACTGGCCTTTCAGCAAAGCCTTTCTAACAAAAATATTCAAAATTCTTCAGCTGCTTTGCATTTTCCCCCACTCTAGATGACAATATGTGCTTGACTTTCTGGTTTGGAGGTTGCAGTCATTGCCAAAGCTCCCTGCTTTCACAAGGTTTAGTGATCCTCTCAAGCAAATAACCAGTTAGACAAAAATTTGGTAGCTGTAACACTCAACCTGTGATGATATTTTCCATTTGAAATTTCCAGAGGATTTAGTCAGCCTAAATAGGTTTCTAATACCTGTGTCTTTCATGATCCTAAATTGAGTAGAATGTGTATTTGTATGGGGAATTAATGAAACAAAAGGGCCAGCAATTGTATTCTGCTCAAAGGCTAGAAGGAGTAATACCCATTTAATGGGACTTTTGAAGTTTCCACACAAGCATGTTTTAGAAATAAAAAAGATGCAAAACACCATTATTGAAGATCTCTACAGAAAAAAAACCCAACCATTCAATTTTCAAATTTAAGATCAAATGTATTTATAAAGAAACAGATGTTTTATTGCCAGAAAGTTCTCACATTTTTCCTTCTGAAAAACAAGAAAAATTGTGATCTCATTACGTATCTTTTTTTTTTTTAATGGGGGAATTTATTCAAAACCAAAATCCTTGTTTTGGTCCAAAAATCACTTTTCATTGGAAAAAGCTTCACAATGAAAACCCACTAATCACATTTACATTTTAAAACAAGTAATGTGAATATAAATCCATTATTAATTACAGCAGACTTCTCAGGACAAACCAGTTCTTAGGGCCAAAGTTAACCCTATTATGAACCATAGAATTTAATTAGGTGAACTAAAAATAAATGTAGAAGTCATCTTTGTTTTGCATTTTTTTAGCAGCAAAGACAAATGGCATGGATTCGTACTTGGCTGTCAGCAAGAGATACAGAAAGACTGAAAGTGTTGCATTTTATTTTTACCTCTATTTTGTACTAAGGGGGCAAACACTCTATTTTTAGTCATCATTTCTCCCACAGCACTTCCTTTTTTCCTAGTTTAGAAAGGACTGACATTTTCCAGGCCAGCCTGTCTATCCAGGTAGCTGCAGGACACTTCAGACCAAGAGTTTAAACATGCGACAGGCTGTGCAGTGACCAGCTAAACGGATGCACAGCTCCCACAGAGCCAGCACCTTTAAAAGTACATGTGAAATCTCTGACAATTCAGTGCTTCAGACTGTGCGGTTTCTTCAACATTTGCAAGGCTGATGCTGTAAAAGCATCTTTTCAGAGTTTTTGCAAATAGCCTATTGATCTTTTCCCAAGTATTTTCCTAGCTTCCCTGACACTGTGCAAAATAAAACCTTTCCTTATAGCTTCTGCAGCCCCTGGCTCAGAGGGGGATTATAGAGCACGCAGCTCCTCTCTGTACACGGACCTGCACAGCGCTGATGCGCCAACACGAGCTGTGATAACTTGGGCTTTTAGGTGCAGTGATTCCCTGGTTCAACTTGCAGTGTGCTGATCGAGACGGCAGTTGTCAGGAGAGACAGGACTTCCCCTGGTGACACACTGATTTCAGGCAGCAACAGGGACCCAGGGGTAGAGCTTTGTGTTTCAGTCCCATAATGAACACAGGGATGCGGCTTTGTTCTAGCTTCAAGCAAAGACAGGCTTTGCAGTCCTCTCTGCCCTTCCCTACCAGTGGCTGCCCACTGGTGCCCATGATTACGAGACTACTGGACCTTTGGTCCCATCAGCATGGGACAGCAGTGTTGAAAACTTAGGGTGCCTCTACCGAATGCCAAGGACTAGATACCTGCCAGCTGCAGTGCTTCCTTACAAAGACTACTTTTTCTTATGTGTATTAAATAAACTAATTCTGCTTTGCTTTCCCTTCCTCTCATAGGAAAATTGGTCACACGAGTTATGTACCACACAGTTTTGGCTGTCTTCAGAATAGGTCTTTTGAAATGCTTAAATCAAGATCTTTTGCCCCAAGAAGAGACTTCTGTCATTCAATTGTTGACAAAACAGTTGCTTTCTCCAGGGAACAGCGGCTAAACAGGGATTTGGCTCACAGGCAGTAAATTAAATTATAATTTGCTAGGCAGCAGGAGGATACTAGAGATCAGGATTTGTGGGTTTGCTCTGGGCATGAGAAGGAAGTATAGTGTAAAACTTATAGACAAGACTGAGAACATCACACTTGATTTGGAAGGCAGCGACTGCCATTAACTGAAACAATCTACAAGGTGAAGGATCTGCATTGAACCCCCAACACCGCCTGAACTGACTTTATCCATAAAATGACTTTACAGCAAAAAAACCTAATAGGGCCTGACTGTTGGACATGTTTGGAGATGCAAGATTTTGTTTAATATGAAAGGTTGCAAAGGGCACGGAAATAAAAGGAGCGATCCATGCAGGTATTAACCATCCAACACAGGATATGTTCATTACAGCATTCTGGGTGGGAGCTCTCGCTCTGCTGCAATTGTAAAGCACTGCCAGCCTTACTGATGCTGCAGGATAAACAAGTTCATCAGTCAGCCTGTGGTCCCTTGGGCAAAACTCAGACACATGTGACGGGGTTCATCATCCAGACACTTTCCCAGCAGTTACGGGAGATTTATAAGAGCATTCATGCAGCTGATGTACTTCTATGTCTGTGTAACGTGAATTCACACACACTGCTTACACAATCGCAACACGCACTTGATTTTGATAAGTCCCTTGAAGTCCAGAGTAATGTATTGATGCCCCTTTAGCTAGCCTGTTTTGCCTTCCCATCGCCTTTGCTGTATTTTACATTTTTAAAGCCAACAGTCTCTGGTTATACATATGTACAGCCGGGCCTCACGCTGTTGTACACTGCTAACAAACATGGGCATTTGGCTCCCACTGTGCCCAGGGGGTTCACTCTCATGCTCTTTGAGGGAGGGAAACAATACTTCCACTCAATTCACTCCCCGGAGGAAAGCAACAAGCTCTGGAAAAGCACTGAGAGCCATGGCAGGCTCGTGCTGCCTGGGCAGCGAGCCCCATCCACAGGCTGAGGAAGCCCACTCCCATGAAGTGCTACAATGCTTTAATTGATGGAAAGGCCCCACAAGGCAGTTTAGGAGTAATTTGGCTGTCCTAAAAATGAGCAGCCTCTCCTCACAGTACTGCGCAAAGCCTTAGGAAAAGCGATCGCAGAGAACTGAGTGCCAGTTCTGGGCAGCGGTCACAGGACTTTTGGGACCAGCTTCTGCGTGGAAGAGATGGTTCAGATTTATTACACATTATTCATTTTCTTCTCCCTGGAAAGATGACTTTAGCAGCTTAGCTTGTTGAACTTTTCAGGCTTTCAAATTACATGGTGTTTTCAATAATATTCTCACCAAAAACATTTTAGCTACAACTTCTAAAATGTATTCAGAAATAACTCGATAAGCTTCCACGTATTGCAGAAGGTTCAGCTGAATCTAGCAAAATCAACAGGCTTCAAAAAACCCGGACTTTTCCTTATTTTTCAACTATCTGTACCTCTAAGGGAAAGGTAACAGTATGCGGAAGAAAGGTCTTATTTTCTCCAAAGTAGTTAACATAAAGATACAGGATGACTAGACACCGACTTAGATAAGGAACATTAAAGAATTTGTATGTTTAACATCAGCACAAAGGTCCTGATTGTTCAGGCATGCAATTCTTACTCCTATTGCCATTTTGCCATGGGCTAAATTTTACTTCCAACGAGTTTTACCCATTAACTACCATAGGCCTAAAATATATCAACTATTCAACTGACGGGCAGTTTGGACCGGAAACACACACGGCCTTTCCCTTGTCTTAAGAGACTGAGATTAAATACTCTGAGAAAAAATAAAGTGTGTGTGATGTCTTCAGTTGAGCTCCCTACTCACAGATAATTAATTGATCACCAGAAAACCCCATCAAATTCTCAAAGATTTGCAATATCTAAACACAGAGAACAGGGAAACACAGCTTAGCTGGTGATGAAAGGCCAGTGAGTCAAAGGAAGGCTGCTTCAGAGATGAAGAGAGAAAACATCAGTTGTGTTTTATGTCTGCCAGGAACACTGATGAGGTTCTGGGAGAAAGGACATAGAGGGGCTGAGTCTGAGCACATGGGTTATCAGAAAAGGGGTGAACCCACCCTTGTGCCTCAACACAGCAGGGACACAGCCTCTCAAACTGCTACGATTCTTGCTTCTTTTAGGACTTTTGGGGTAAAATGGTCATCATAAAGCTGCTTATCTCACTTGCTTCTGGTCTGCTGAGAAAGGTTTCACCTACTTCTTTGTATGTGGCCAAATGATGGGGAGGATGATTTACGTAACTGCAGGGCTACTCCTGCAATGTCTTTGCTGCCACTGTTTCCCTTCAAGAGGTGTGCAATATCACATCTGTGAAGCTGTACTTGAGCTTGGGATCCAGCTCAGAACTGAGTTTTGTTTTTCCCTCTCCCTCTGCTAGCCCTCTACTTCATCATCAGTGTCTGATTACACAGGCATTTTTTGTTTTCTGCCTTTAAATGCTTACAGCCAAGTGAGAATAATACAGTAAAAAAGGAGTATACAGTTTTTCCAGCCCACACAAAACTATGCTGACTATACTCCAAGGAACTTTTTCTTTTTTTGGAGGTACTCATTGTGGGCTGTCTTTAAATTGACAGATATTTCTCATTCACATGACAAGTCTTTGTTTCTTCAGGGTCACTGATTTTGAACCCTGTATAAAGATATCTTTAGCCCCTTTCTTGAATTTTCTACTGGTAAACAATGAGTGTAACTCCTTGTAGTCATGTTTTTTTTCTGTATGACCTTAGAAATCATCAGCCTGGTATGTGTATCGCACCCCTGCAAGCTGCCTCCTACACTGGTGAAAGACACAGGGTATGTCTTGTCCTAGGCTTCTTATTCTAATAGCCATACTTACTTTCTTCAGGATTTCATCCTGAGCAGCAGTGGCGACAATCACAGTCTGCCTTTCATCTGCTGCCAAACAGATTTTAGGCTGTTTTCTAAAGTGAAAAAACAACCATACTTAGGCAATCACACTCTGCACGTCGACTTGTTTATTCTCTCCATGCATCTAGCACCCCTAACTTTTGAACTCTCTAGTTGATTTCAGGTAAATTAACAGAGGATCACTCATCTGAAATATTTTAAGCTCATTTAAACTGCTGTTGACAGTCCTGAAGAAGAGAAAGATACTGTTAGTATCCAGACAGGAGAGAAACATGAAGGGTGTCACCTCTAAAGAGGAAAAGCCACTTGACCTTTGCACCTTTAGAAACTGATCCACCAGATTTCATGGGTAAGCAGGCTGCCTTTATCTGCTGCTCACAGAAAGACTTGCTGAAGGCAGACTTGGCTTTGCCCCCCCATGGAGGTATGGGATAGGGTCCCCAAACAATTCAGCTTCTCCAGCCCCCTTCCTCACCCCTTACATTTGCATCCCCAGTCTATCATGCATACAACCTCAGCAGCGCTCTCAAATTGCTGCTTCATGTAGCTAGGCTAACGATGAGTTCCCCATGGCAACTGCCTCACCCAAGGGTCCTTCCACCTCTTCTGTCCTTGCAGGCTTGCAGGTGATGCTTTCAAACTACCTGAACATCTCACTGCTTTAGCTTTCCTCCAAGGCTAAAGGCTTACAGAAACTCTCCCTCTTTTCTGGTTAATCTAGGCTCTTTTGAGCAACTATAGGAGCTCTCGCTCTCTCCGAAGTTGCCAAAGGCCCCTGGCCATACTTTTCTGCTGTTTTTCCTCAGATCTAAATGTTATCAGTGTGGAACAGATTTTATTGGAGAGTCTGTTTCCCAGGGAAATGCCCTGGGTGCCCAACACATGCCAACTGTCAGTTTGCCAAAACCATACCCTAAGGCAAGAATTAAATGTAGGCAAGTGTAAGTGCCCTGAGAAATTTAGGCCAGAGACAGAGCTGACACAGCAAGCAGAGAAGAAAATACTTGATAAGAGTAATACTTGATAATACTTGAAAAGATCTCCAAGTGATGGGAAGTGTTTCCATTTTAACAGAAACTTGTTTTATGTGTAGATGTAAATCCCAAAGAAGAAGATTACTGCTCCGTTGGCTGACGTGAATATAGCCTTCCTGTCAGCACTTCTGCTAACCTGAGTTTAAAACCCTTCGAGGATCATTTGGCTTTACAGGAGGAGAGAAAACAATCTCAAGAACAATAATGATGGGGCATTTGGGATCCTTCAGCTCTAACCTATGCTCAGAGCTTCTCTGTACCCTGAAGACATCCTTGTGCGTAACCACTCTGGCCTCCTGCCCTTGCCAGTATGATTGTTCATATATTTATCCCTGTTATTAGATAATCATCATCTGGTATCTTAACAGGAAAGTCATTAATTCCCAGATACTCTAAAAATAGCTCTCTGACCTTGGCTCCTCTTGAGCCCTTTCATCTGCTTTTTGTATTTTTTAGGTAGAAAACATAATTACTTATATATTTTATCTTTAACAGGAGAATATTCACATATCTGTGTTAGTCTCAGAATTAGCTACCTCTTCAGTTAAGTTTTAGAAGCCTTAAATATTTGACAACAGATTATTGTCAAAAATACAGCAACCATGTAATTGTTATCAGCTTTCGCCCATCGCTTTACATAAAGCAAAGCAGAATTCAAACTTTTACCTTGCAACTACAATCCCAGTATTGTAGCACTGTAGTGATTTTACCTGCTCCACTTCACAAAGAAGGACACATGTCTGTTTTGTTTCAGATGTGGTATTCAGAAATCCCTCGGCACCAAGCCTTTGGACAGTTCTGCCACTGTTCTGGGAAAGCTCTGTGAACTGCGTACCTGTTTTTGAAGCTTAAGAGATCAGCATGTCAGAATTTAAGCTTCCTCTTAAACTCAAATGCACTTTTTTTCCTGCCAAGGTCCTCTTAAAGACACATTGCCCCCGTAAGGGTCACCTTTTCTCCTGTGCTTGCAAAAACTATGAAGCATTCCCCATGAGCGATGCGTTTCAGTCTTTCTCCTTCCTAGATAAAAGGAAGTCCTGGAAACAGTAATCCACTTACTTTCTTCAATTTTTCAGATAGCTCAGTAGTCTTTAAACCCTGTGTCTCAGCACTTCCAGTTCCCCAAATTAAGGGGTTTCATACTATCTTCCAAAGTAGAGAAATCGAAGACCTTTGTCAGCTCTGGGTTGTGAGGAAAGGGTGTTGTCTAGAGCAACTGAAGTATGTTTCATCATGCATTTTTCTGTCACCCTGGACCACTTCTACCTTTTTCTTTGGTCAAATCTTTTATCCACAATCTTCTTGAATCCTTTCCAACTGTACTAACAAACAACATCTCAGGGAGCTTTTTCTTCTTCTTCCCCAAGCTCTTATGCAGTCTGTGCCCCACAGCTCTTCTAGCTCTCTCCACGGTTCCTATTTCAGGAGTGGATGTTCTCTTCCACAAGCCTCCCGTTCCCTAACCAACCCCACAAACAGCAGCTCACAGGGCTGTCTCCCAAGAATAGTTTCCATTTTCCCCATCCCACCACCACCTAGCATCATCCTGTTTGTCTTCAAGGACAGGGATTTCTCTTGAAGCACCTCTCTGGTAATTTTCTCTGTTCCCTCCACTGGACCAGATACCCAATTAAAGTTGGAATTCCCTCTAGGAGCAGCCAGGTTATACCATTATCTTCTGAAAAGTCTTACACTTAACACTCAATTCCACAACTCACCTCGATATAAGCCAGCAAGTATCACTCCTTTTTTCATCACTCCAAAAGTTCAGAAACACCCAATCTAGCAGATGGACCTGTGTGTTGACACCAGTGAGCTGATCCTTGACCACCCTGCCAGCAAAGCAACCATTCTGCCATTATTAGCATTGAGCAGTGAGGAGGCACCTCCGGTTAAACACTGAAAAACTAATATTGGGCTTTCAGAAATCGCTTCCTAATGATCTTTCACAACCCTCCAGAAAAATCTCATTAGCAGCAGCAGAAACCCTGGAGCTGTGCAGAACACATCCAGCATGTGTCGAAGGAGACCATTAGTTTGCCTCCTGATGAAAGAGGCCCATGAGTCACAGTGCAGGAGTCACTTGGGGGCCAGCAGAGATTTTGAGAATAGTGGGAAAGGACATCTAAGCAACCTAAGTGGAAACCCAGCAGCAACAGGGAAGTCACAAAAGGGGTAGCCGTAGACATTCTGAACTGAAAACAAACAAGCAGCATGTCAGGTTTCATATTTTTCAGCTTTTGAGGCAGAATGCCAGTTTAAGTTAATTTGGAGGTAATATCAGCATGCAGTACAAAATGACCTCTGCTACATGAGATCTCATCACAGAGAAGAGTTCAGCACCTTTGGTATGAACTTGGCCAGAACTTGTTCAAAGTTATTCTCTTTCTCTTTTGCAAAAGCAATGATTTTACTTTTCCAGTGAGAAAAGTTCAAGCAGGAACTATTCTGCCCTCATCCCTTTGGTGCAAAACTAAAACATCCAAATGAATAGATGTTAAAATGTCTTCAGTGTGTTGTAAATACTTTTCAAATTCTTCTGTCTCAGACTGCATCCAAATAATGTAGATAGAGCTGCTGCACCAAGAAACCAGCTTTTACCTCTGCAAAAATCACAAATTTGACCTAGGTGTCTTTTACATTTACATTCCTCAGACACCCTTATTTTTAATGATGCTCAGGAACATTTAAGAGATTCAGCTGCTTATGTCTCTCCATTCTCACCCTCTATTTTTCTGTCAAGAGTCAGCCTTCATCTTCTACAGGGAACTGATTCTTGCAATGTGCCAGGTATGCTCAGTTGACATTTAACTGAACAGAAATAGGGGCTGCTCAGACTCCTGAAATATCTGCTCAGTTCTTTTTAGGACTTGCCAGATGTACTGATCAATAATGTGGATTAATTGGAATTGGGACAAATCCTCACATTGATTTTGTTTGAGCTAAGCTGGAACAAGAACCAAATTCTTCAGAGGTGATGGCTATCCTGAGGCTCCTTGCTTCTAATTCTTCTATTATCAGACACATATCTCCTAGTATCTGGGTTGGGGGTTTTTAAGCATAAAAGCTGCCTTGTCCCCAGTCAAAAGAGTGAAATTAAGGCTGAATCTTGCACTGCTCAGTTTCAAGATTTATAAAAGTCTCACATTCTCGTTTATTGTCATCCTAGCTAGCTTTCAAATAAGAGAATTAAAACCCAATGCTTAGGAAATCTAAATGCCAGAAAGGCAGATGAAGGGAAGTCCTACCTTATTTTGGTCCCAAAATTCATGTGCAAGATGTTCAAAGAGAATTTAGGACTCGTGATATCTTCTGGCCTTCCCTAGCTGTTTCCTTGGGGAGTCTGTCTCCTGTAAGTGAGCAACATTCCCACAGATCCACAGAAGTTATCCTTGGTCATTTATAAAGTGATGTTCACCTCCCAGACTTGCCTGTTTGCAGATGCAGGAAGTGAAAGAAAAGGATATGCACAACAGCAGCAGAATGTTAAGTAAGTCACAAGTGTGTACCTTAGATAGTCCATGCCCTTTTCATCCAAAGAGCAGAGCACAGGACACGAACCTGATGCATACCTTCTCCTGTTTTCATTCTGAGAAGCTATTCGAAAGCCCAAAGAAGGGGCTTAAACCTGCTAATGGTAATTAAACATTTTCTGATCCCATATGCATCTCTGCCTATGCCTGGTGAGAAATATTCCTTACCTTAGGATGATCTTTCATATTACGAGGTTGTTGCAAACACGGGTGGAGCTCTCCCTTTCATAGAGAGACTGAGGCCACGACCTCTTTTGTTCTCTGCTAGGACTTTTAGCACGAATGGTTCAGACTCCCCTGAATGCCACGAACACAGTTATGCACTTACCAGGCTGTCGAGAGAACAAAGGGAAGACAGAGTAAATTATTATCACTGCAGTTGCCAGGGTTCCTTGGATGCTTTGAATGGAAGGCGTTTTGTGCCTTGCTCAGGCATGGCTGACATGGCTTTCATGTGCTGGCAGGGGCTGAGGGGTGTACAATGGCACGTTGTGTCAACTCTGGAAGACACTTCTGCCAAACAGAATAAGGAGTCTGTTATTGAAATCTGCATGATTACTGGTGCTTCTGCCATGAACTCTCTCCCTCCTTGCCACCCAAGCTGGATTTCCAGGGTAAAGCTGCTGGCAGGATCATTCCACCTGATTTATCACCTTGGACTGTTAAAACCCTAAATATGGATGGAGACAGGCTAGGGGAGAGAAAGAAAGTAGCCAGCATCAGACTATGAAGCTTCATTTTTCCCACGGAGCATATGCCTGAGGAAAAGCAGAGAATAATGAGCATGGCAGCCTTGTTTTAAGGTTTTTTTGCTTCTGTAAACAGAAATTAGAAGGCAAAACAAATGCCTGTTAAATGTCGAATGTTGTACATAGCTCTGTATTTATGTTTCAGAACATCTGGAATGTCCTGTGGGAGCTTTTGTAGCTCCCCCGTAATTGGGACAGAAAGGAAAAGTAAAAGAAAGTCACAGAAATCACAATGCTCCAGGAATTCGATGCCAAATACTCATAAAACAATCATAGCATCAAGGCTCAGAACAGGCTACAGATATTTCTTTTTCTGGATCATCTTGAAGGTCTCCATCTACTCAAGCATCTCTGTCTCCCCAGGTTCTGGAATTTCCCCATGCTCTGTTCTCTTCTCCATGAAGTATCACAAAACCAGATGCTTCTCTCTACACATGGCATTCTGAATCAAGGACTCTTTCCCAAGGATGGGACTGCTAAACTCCAAATGGAAAATTTACAAGACCTCTTCAAAACAAAGCTTCCTATGTTGCCACTTCTTGCACTCTGCTCCTTGTGAGACTGAATTAGTGAAAGTATACAAACTCTTTGGCAAATACAAACTCACCACATGTGGCTTCTCTGTATATAAATGCTGGCTTTGTGCAGGCAAGCAATAATACATAAACGCTGAGCACGTAGGGATTTGCATGGTAAGACAAAGGGAGAATGCTGTGCAAATACAAAGGTAAGCATCTGAGTCCATGACTTCTGTGCAGTTACTGAAAGTTGCAATAGGGTGGAAGAAAGCATGGGTAGGACCAAATGACAAACAACGAGGGGACAGGCTGCTTGCCAGCATGAGACAGAGCTTGACACTGAGAAGAAGAGATATGTTCACACAGAAGCAAACCAGTCTGCCAGGAAAGGGAGAAGAGGGCGCACAGAGGTAGAACATTGCATAGCACTGCAAAGGTTTGTAGTCTCTGAGAAGTGACAATGCCATTGAGGGAATGTCCCATTTGTTGGAAGAAAGTGGAGTCTGGGTCCATTTGCCTGACAGGTCTTCTGCTTCCTTGTAGAGTTTAGGATAGCTGTCTCCAACCCAAAACTTCAGAGTACAGAATTATTTTTCTTTAAATGAGAAAATTAGCTAGGAACAGACTGAAAGGAAAAATAAAAAATTTGAAATTCATAGAAGCAGTATGAAGCCAGTTTAGAAACATTTCATTAGAAGTACAGGAAGTCTGTGGCACACATTTAAGCAGACAAGGGGGAAAACAGTGTACACTAATGGCAAGGTATGTGAATATATGTGTAAACATCTTCCAAAAACTAGACCAGACAGGGCTGGCAAAACCAATGAATAGAAATTACAGCCAGCACCAGGGAAAAGCATTGTGGTCTAGATATTACTTACATGCTCTTCTGAATACAGCCATACCTAAGCACATGCTTAAGTGTTTCAGCAAAACAAGACTAAAACATTGCCACTGTACATTCAGAGACTATGTAATTAGAACTGGACTCCCAGGATAACACATACATATGAAAAATTTTCTGCCTCTTCTTTTCAATCATATTTCTTTAAAAAATATTACTCAGATGAGTTTAATTTACGTCACAAACAGCCTGATCTATATTCAGAAGGAACATTATGTCCTCCTCAGATGTCAAAATAATTTTATCTCTCAACCCGAGTTGGAGTCAGACATAAACGATGCAATGCATGTGGCTCCCATTAAAGTGTTAATCTGTAACACCTGCAGTTCACAGAAGTTTCTATACTTTGAAATAAACTGAAACTTTCCTTTCCTATTCCAATGGTGTGCAGCACTTACTTGCAAATTGTTTTTCTAACTTGGCTTCCAACTTTGAAAAAAAAATGCAATTTAGACTTGCTACCTGGGAAGCTTAATTAAATTTCCTGCTCCATCACAGATTCCTTGTGTGTCTCTAAGGAAAGCACACAGCTTGCGATTGACGAGATAGGTT
This sequence comes from Pandion haliaetus, assembly GCA_013401275.1. Classification (NCBI taxonomy): domain Eukaryota; kingdom Metazoa; phylum Chordata; class Aves; order Accipitriformes; family Pandionidae; genus Pandion; species Pandion haliaetus. The sequence continues at coordinate 465,040 of VYZV01040552.1, forward strand.
GGAGCTTTACTTCCCTTGAAAATACTTTGTAGATCTGGCCTTAGTCTCTATGACTATCTGTAATATATATACAATGATACAGACATACAGTCCCCTTGGAAGTAGCTTGCAGTGGATTAAGATTTTTCTGCCTACAAGCTATTCATTATGGGCCTTCTCCTGTCTTTGTAATCAACCTGCATTATGAGGTTGTATGAGCATTTGTAGTCTGCTTCACTACAAAATCATCTAGTTTAGCCTGAATTGTTACTGAAGGTGGTGCGGGCTATTGGCATAGCTCAGGGAGCTGAGGGAGAAATAAAGCCTGGAAGATGGTCAATTCAATAATAAACAGTAGAAAAAAGGATGGGGCAAGCAATAGCTTGATCAGCTACACTTCTACTGATATGCAGAGGACATCCCTGCCTTTTAGACATAGTCATGATCCTTGGTACCAAGAAGGCATAAGCAGGATGAGGGTGGACAGGTTAGGATTATGGTACACTGGAACAAAGTACAAGCAAGTTGATGTCTGGCCTGGAGAAAGCGAAGTACCTTGACAGCAGTATCAAGAAGGGACAGAGAAGTTAGTGTGTGTGTCAGGGCATGGGATGGAAGAAGATGAGGGCAGACCAAGCTAAAGAGTATGGCAAGAAGATAGTAAAATGCTGGGACAAAGATGAGGAACAGGCATTTGCAATGATGAGAGGGCACCACAAGGACAAAAACCATGGCTAAGAGTACAGGTTGGGCAAACAGGTGCTGGTTAAGTGCCTTGATACAACAAATCAGACTTTTCCTTTGGTGGGGCTTCAGTCCCCTGGAAGCACAGTTACCACCAGGCACCAGCTGCAGAACTCCATTGCCTCTGTAGGGTCCAGCAGAAGGGCAGCTCAGCGCTATGGCAATGAAACCTACATAAGCACCATGCTGGAAGAGCAGTCCGTTTCACAAGAATAAAACACATTACTGGGAAAAAAAGGACTTCTACCAAGACTCTGCAAAACAAGGACTATGTCTGAAAGATCCTCCTTGTGTTATAAGCAGCTGACTCTCTTCACAGGCTGCTCAGAACTATTTAGTAGGTATGCGAGATTGGTACCTGGTGCAAAAAACATCCTTTGTGGGATTTTGTATCAACAAATTAATTTTCAGTCCAAGTAGCAACACGTGCTCCAGAAGTGGGATCTATGTTAGAAAATAAAACAAGAGATACTCCTCATTCTAATACATTCTGCTCTGAATATTTTGGATATCAGGAACTCAATTTTGGGTGTATCTGTCTGAGATGCCTCTTACAAATCACTGGCATTTTAGTTAGTCCTTCCCCTCCTCTCCAAAAGATAAGGTGTGTTTGGGGTCACAGATTACAAGCAGGTGGCCTGCTCTTGCTGACAAATCTGACTTCCAATGAACTTTCACACTAGTAAGCTGTGTTTTCTGTAATGAGGCCCATACACCAAGCATAGGGACTGGTTATGAAAAGTGCTTTTAATGAGGCCAGTATTACCACTCAGCATTTGGTCGACCCTGTAAGAATGTAAGAATGAGCTCTACTGCTGCAATATTAGCTGATCACTGATACATATCACAAGTGTCATGAAACCTGCTGTCTCACTTCATTCTGCAGCTCCTGGAAGCCTGTGACTATTTGGACATTCTAATTTGCGTTAAAAAGAAACCAGTTATGGTAACAGCAGAACTAATAATGACTGGTTTTCTACTTATTTACATCCTACATCTGTTCCTCTTTCTGCTTGCCCCTACCACAATTATTTCAGCTACTCATCTGCGCACCCCCAACTCCCTCCCACGTCCCCTAACTTCAGGGCTGTAACTGTATGCTCCGTAACTACTGTGGTTAGTTTAGTCCATGCTGATAGCTCTCGTGCTTGTGCTGAAGCTTTTGCCTCAGGGACAGTATTAAACTGAGGCTTCCTTTTTTCCCACAGCTGCCAATTTTTGTGAAACTTGTCAGACCTTTATAACTTCAAGATCTTTTGCCCTTTTGCTGACTCTGGTAGGATCAGCCAGCTTGTTCAAGGGGGTAAGGCAGACTGATGGGCACAGATTTCAGTCACATTTCCTTAAAAAGCCAAGCATTTAATGAGCCATTATGGTCATCAAAGAATGCTCGTAGGATCCCTAAGGCTTAAAAACAAAGTTGCCAAAAAAAAAATCTCACTACTGTTTCATAATATCTAATGATTCTGTGGACAAGATTCATTACATATTTCAGCTGCAAATCTATATAAGCTATATGTCTTTGTGACCTCTTTTAGCCTTTGAGATGGCTAGCTTTCTGCTGGCACATACCTTTTTTGGAGAGATCTGATTGATGTCAGTGAAGGCCCATTCTTGTTAATTTGTTTCAAAGTTAGTGTCCTAAACCTGAGGAAAAATAAAGCAACTTTTCATCTCCAATCCCATAGACTGTACAGCGTATAAAGGTTACTAGTCCCTAACTGATTAGAAAGCTGTGCAATGCAATTTTACTCAACAGAAGACAAAATAAAGTAGGTTTTCCTCCATGAAATTACCCTTATTCTAAGGGTTTTAATCTTCCAGGTTTAAAGGTATTCTCCATGGCTCCCTCTCTTATATTCAGCAGTGTGCATTGATGTTTAGCTTTGTTCTCCCCGCCACTTCCATTTATGCATTAGTGTTTGCATTTGAAATAAAGAAATCACTGGGAAACTCCCCCTAACTTTTCCCACAGATACAGCTAGTGCCATGCCACTCATTACCCTGACTGCCCTTCACATGCTGGCATGCCTGTGAGGAGGGGGGCACAGCAGCTCATCCTGCCCCGGAGGGTGCTCACATTGATGCCAAGGGCTATCTGAACCAGAAACAAAGCCTGCGAGTGGCTTATAAACCACAAGTGGGACAGCAGGAAACTGAGCCCAAGCACTTTGCTACCACTGGAAGAAGAGCCTCCTTCAGCGCTTGCCTTCACAGTTGTCAGTGCCCCCCTCAGGAAAGCTGCTGGCCCCCGCAGTGTGTGAGAGATGGTATACAGCCCAGCCTGATGCTCCCCTGTACCTGCCCCTGCCCCTTCGTGCTGTATAGGAACCCACAAGCGTGCCTGAGTGGAGTACTTTAGCTCAATCCCAGGCTTAGTCACCAGTGTGAGTTAGAAGCAGCAAAGGCAGCTCAATAATCTTGCAAGCAAAACCTTCTCCTCTTCCCTGCAACACCAGCCTGGAGTTTCAAATCCCGTCACTGCCAGCCCGACATCTGTGATTTCTTCAGACACACTGCACCCTGTTTTTATGAATGACTTTCTCCTCTGTACTTTCACTCTGGGAATGATCATTGCCTACCAGGACATCAAGCATTGCAAACTAGCTCATAGCTTTGTGAGCTGAGCACCAGGAGACCAGCAAGTGTTAGGACTCCTCACCTGCCCAAAGGAAACAGAGACTCTGCCTCTGCAGAGCCCTGTCAGGTACATACCAGCCACAAACCAGAAACAGTGTCTTCTGCATCTGTGAAATTAGTCAATTTGAGTCTCATATGCAACCTCTGTCTAACTCCAGCTGCCAGTTCTGTATATCAAAAAAATACATGCTAAAATGACATGGTTACCTTATAAATCCTGATTAGCTTTTTACACATTTTGAGTAATTTTATGTTCTTGGAGTCTTTGGGGTACACTGAAATTATGTTTTCCAGCTTCTCTCCACAAAACAAAATGATGAGAAAATCTGGGCTTGCCAGGGACACTGGAGGGGCTGCCAAGGTTTCTACTCTTGGCACAATGGACAGCTGAGATTCTACTGTCATTTACAGGCACAGCCTACAGCCTGACATTTTATGGCAAAGTAAAATCAAGCAATAAACTGTAATGGTTTGGGATAAGCTTCATGAGAACTTCAGCAGGAATGGAGGGGTAGGAAGACATAACCTCAGCAGCAGCCTGAGGGAAAACTTTCCTTTTCATTATCTCTTAGGTCACTAAAACTGGGGGGAAATCAAGTAATTGCAAAATTCAAGAGCTAATATAAGGAGATGAAATAGCTTCAGACAGTTAAATGGTTTTAAGATTCACAATACTTTTAAAATTTGGAATCCCTTACTATACTCGTGCTCTCACCTCCCTGCTGCCCGAGAACTGCCTCCAGCCAGGAATCGGGAGAGGGTTGTTCAGATAACAGAGTGTTTGAAGTATCACACGATGCTAATGCCTATTGAAGATATTCCATATGATGTCTACACATAAACTTTCATCATTCATTTTGACCTGTGACAGGTCTGCCTTGAAAAACTAATAAAAAGAGAGGTGGGGTTTTTTGTTGACCAAAAAAGAACATCAGAAGTCAGAAGCTGGTGGAAGAGTCAGTGACTTTTCCAAAGCATTGCAGCAAAAAGAGAAGAAAATTTAAAGGAAGAATTTTGCTGAAAAGCTGATAATGGGCATGTTACTCCTTGATTTTCATATTTTGCCAAGTGCCGTATTTTGGCTACTTAAAGAAGAGATCTCGCTGTTCCATTTTTAATATCCTATTTACCTAGAAGTGAAAAATCAATCAATAGCTGAATTGCCAATTGCCCTGAGGCTCTTTCTATTGCCCTGGAAAGGGAAAAGTATCTTCAGAAGGAGTGGAAATGGCATGTTTCCCCAAAAAGGCAGTGAACCCAAGGCAAAGTAGAGGCCTTGCTGTACCTGAGCATCCACAGTGATGCAAAGGAACATGTCTCCCCTCCAGTCCACAGGCCTGCTCCTACGGATCCTGCTTCTCTGAGGCTTACCCTCACTTATGCCTTCTGAACTGGGCAGGACACACGAAAACGTAACAGGAGCATTTCACATCACATCACGGACATGCTTGGCACTGGGGTAAGAGTGCATGTGAGGGCAGCTGCCGTAGTCAGTGTGTCTCGGCTGAGTCAGGGGGTTTCACGGCTCAAACCAAGAGCTGGTAAAGGTGGGCTTAAGGCTTTTTAGACACGACAGATTCTTGTATAAGTCAAGTATAGTGAAGTCCAGAAGATTTAGCATCTTCCCTAGGGTTTAAAGGTCCATTAAGACTTACACATACTGTGAATGGTTTCTACTATGTAGTGCCCGGCATCAGCTTTTTAACAAATTAAGTATGACCTGGTGGTCTGTAACAAGGTAACATGCTCATATCTGAGGATAAAGAGACAGGAAGATGCTGCAGGAGGTTCCCACCGCTCTTTTGGTGCGAGTTCTGTCTTTTTTCCACATTCTGCCTACAAACACCTATGTGATATATTTTCTTGTCAAGCTTGGAATTCCAGAGGTAGTTAGGAAAACACTGCTTTATTCTGCTGTCTATAGGATATATTTTTATCGTGCTACTTTGTATCGCCACTTGATACTGACACCACGGCTGTCTCCAGGTTCTTTACTTCATATGCTAAGGCCAGGTCTGACAGCAACTTAACTGGAATTAAGCAAATACTTAACTGATCCCTCAGGAATCAGATCATTTAATGTTAAAGAAGAAAAAAAGATGAATAATAATGATTTGAAGTTCCTCTGTTTCTCAGTGCCTTTCCTGAAATACTTAAGATAGGCTTGATTTTTTTTACTGCAGAACTTCAAACCACCAAGCATAAATTAACACATATGTAAATCCTCACAGAACTATAAACTAACTAGGTTGCACTGCGGAAAAATATTTTGTAGTAATTTAGACATGTTTCATAAAAAGTAATTAGCCATTAGCTAATATTCCATTGTGGCTTTCCTGCAACTGCTATTAGAAACTTTTGAACACAAAAGAACATGAGATAACAGGCAAAACATAATTCAGGTTGGAAGATGGCAATGAAAACTGAGCAGGCTAATGCGATCCACCTGAGGCAACGAGGACAAATTTCTTGCTGCTAGTAATTCCATACAAGAAAAACCATATGTGAAGGAAATGCAGTAGTTACAGCACAGGGCAGAGCTATTAGCAGGAGTGCAGCTGTCTCATGTTCAAAGCAGTCATTGCAGTGATAGCTTCCAATAACTGTCTAGGCATACTCAAAGGAAATAGAGCATGTGGACCCAAGATCAAGACTAAGCAATGAGAATTTCCCTGATGAAGGTCAAAAGCTGCATCACCATTACCCAGTATTTTACAGAAGATCATTTTATCTTGCAGATGAAAAAAAGGAATGACTGCTACTATTGTTGTCAGAGAGATTTTGGTATACTGTGGAAATGGGCTCCTCATCCCTTGAAGTCAAGAGGAGTTTTATAGTTCATTCTAATAGACTCTGGGCCAGATGCTAAAGCATGCCAGAGCCTGCTTGCATCCTTATTCAGCAGAGCTAGGCAGAACACAAAAAAGTACTTGCAAAAAGTCTTGCCAAAGCCCATTTCCAAACAATTAAATGGTGATTTTATTATTATTATTATTATTATTGTTAGTATTATCATCATCGTCATCATCAATGCTACTATGAATATCCAATAGATTTTTTGCAAATACCCTATAAGCACCTGTACTAGAAGAAATGTTGCTGAAAATTAATATATTTTCAGTGGCTTAGTAAATTCTTAGCAGTGCAAACTTCAAGCATGTCTGCACCAGGAATTCAAGAGTAAATTTTCAGCATGCAAAATCATATTGTGTGTCCAATTTAAGACATTTCAAAGGGCCCAATTTTCCACATGACCAGTGCTCAGCTATTCCTCAGAAATGCTTTAGGATGTCTTACATACACTACTCACTTCTGAAAATACAATCCCAGATTCCAAGAGTTAGACTGGTTCAGTCATGGATTAGAAACTATTTTAAAAGCATTTGCATTTCCCAAGTCTCAATACCTAAAGTTAAAGGCCTGTTTTACATTGATATTTCAACATCTTAGTAGGTTGCCTAGTCCACAAATTGCCTAGTTCACGAAGTCTTCAAGTAGATGTGGGATGCTTCTTCCCCAAAATGAACTCAAGAGACCATCCTAGAAATAAGAACCTTCCAGTTTCTCTAATACACATGTGACTTCAAGAGTGTATTTAATTGATGCAAATGACAACAGAGATGTCGTTTCAACTCTACAAACCTCAATGGATGCATTTGTTTTGTCTCCCCTCCTCCTCTCTCCTCCACTCCTCTCCCTTTCCTTTCCCCTTTCCCCTTTCTCTCTCTCACATTTTTCAGGATCTGCTCTCAGTTGAAAAGTTGGTTTGTACTCACTGAAATAATGGTAATTTTTTTAAAAGGCGAAATATCAAGACCCTGAGGAATGTCTTAATGAATGAGACTTGAAACAGTATTTTGTCAGGCTAATTGCATGCCGTAAAAGATTTCAGGTTAAATCTGAAAATAAGCATGGCTTGAGGTTGCAGTGTTATGTATGAAACCACTAAAATGTCCTTCTTCATTATTACCTGGCTTAGTCTAATCATTGCCCTTGGATATATGCATGCAAGTCACTCCGAAGACAACAGGACTTTTGCATGTATATCCCAGGGCAAGGTTTTGCCCTATATTTTCAGTGATAAAGAGTATTTTAAGCCCATTTGTAATTAATAGTTCACCGAGAGTTCTTTTTTTTTTTTCTTTCCTGTGGATAACTAGTAAAAATGTCTCCTGTAATAGTGGAACATGTCATTCTTGCTGGCAGCAAGGCCAGTTTAGCAAAAGTGCCAGGCTATTGTTCCATTTCTTATTCATTATGAACATGACTCTGCATGCTGTTCATACAGGTTTAGCTGTATGGCATGGGCACAGTATGGTGATATCCTGTTGGAATTTAGTTTGTTCCTTGAGTATGTAACAAAAATGAAAGATTTAAATTGTATGTAATGAAGCTATGCAACTTTTTCTTGCTGTGCAAAGAAAGCTATAATTTCATAGTAATAAGAGACTGAAACCCCCTGTTATTCACTGCATTATCTATCTATCTTTCCCACAGTGCATTTGCTGAGGTTTTGATCAGCTTAATTTTAAATGTCCCAAGTGATAGGACACCAGGACTTCCCCTCTGCCATAAAAGTTCCACAGTGTAAGCGATCCCAGTGTCAGGAACTTTCTCTGATATAACATATTTTTTTCTTCTCCATCATTTAGTAATGTTACACATATATACAAACCTGTACAGCTCTATCATCTACATGGGTACTCTTCAATTGTTTATAAGCTGTAACTGTACCATAACCTGTCCCCAAACACAGCTTTGCATCTCATTTAAGTGCCCACCCTTTCCCATGGCCCATCCCTGACCAAGGATCAAGGGAAGATTAGATTCATTTTAGACAAGTGCAAGGTAATGAACACTGGAAGGAACAGTTTAAGCTACCAATACGTACTGATAGATTGATGCCCAGTCTGGGTCTGGGGCTGCCCCCAGTGCCCTGCTCCCTGGTTGGAGCTGTGGGATTGGCCCTGGCTGCCAGGCCTATCCTGCCTTATGGCTGTGCCATCAACAGGTCTCTTCATCTCATAGATTCAGTCCACCTCTGTATGTTCTTGACCTGTTATTAATGCTAAGTGTAGGAGAATGGGATAATTACTATATTGGGGATTAAGCTCTTACATGGGTTTGTTGGCCTGTTTTGATCTTCACATGAGATAATGAGATGACAATTGCTGTTGGACAGAGTCCTGCTGTGGGTCAAAAATTACAGAAGCAGATCAGAAACCCTGGATTGTCAACACTATCAGGCAATGACAAAACACAGAGAGACCATGACTGCTGTAACCGCAGCACGCTCCCTCACACTCACAGCCCAGAGGGATGTCTGCTCCTGGGGAGCACAGCTGCTCCAGGGCTGTGCTGCTCTTAATTTCATGAAGATAATGCAGGAGCAGCTCAATTAAAGAGAGGAAATTAATTAGAGTATCGCCCCGTAATTACACTTCCTGAGACAGCTACACCCCCTTTGCGTGGCTACAGCCATTTCTTCACCCTCTGGGGTGGCAGAAAAGATGGGTTTACTTCCCACACCACCTCTGAACAAGCCTTCATATCAGGTGTTGCTCAAGGGACATGGGCAATGAATCAGTCCAGCTGTGTTAATATTAAATACTAGGAAGAGAGGATGACCAAAGCAAACTGCAGTATTTTCTAGTGGAACAAAATCTTTCAGTAGAGATGAGGTGAGAAATTCTGAGAAGACCTATCAAAGTAGAAAAATTGGCAACACAAGGGCAGATTATATTCATTTTAGACACGTACAAGGTAATGAACACTGGAAGGAACAGTTTAAGCTACCGATACATACTGATGGATTCAGAATTAGCTGTTATTTCTTAGGAAAAGAGTTCTAGGCATCATTATGGATCATTCAATGAAGACATCTGCTCTGTGTGCAGAAGCAGCAAATAAGATGTTTGGCTGCATGGGAAAGGAGATGGTGAATAGCATGGACAAAATGATATAGTGCCATTGTATAAAACCTGCTGTACAGCATGTCCTTACTTTGAATACTACTTCAATAATTTACTTTTGGTCACCTCAGCTCAAAGAGGCCATGAGAGATATTGGAAGAGATGTTGAGAAAGGCAAATGAAAATTATTAGAATCATAGGGGAATATTTCAAATAGGGACAAAATATAGGAGAATCATATACATTAATGTAGTTAGGAGAAAAGTCAGGTGTGGTAGGAGACATCTCTCTAAAATACTATACGGTGTAGAAAGAAAGCAAAGCATATATTACTACCTCCATTTGCCCATAATGTAGGTATGTACAAAGAATGGTCTGTGAAGAGCAGGTTCTAAAAGGACACATTGAAATGTCATTAAATACAGAGTAAAATAACCTGTAACGCCCTGGGATGCAAGATGAAATCGCAGCAAGAGGATTCAGGCCCTTATTAGCCATTAATGATAGTGACTGTCATTTGCAGGAAGGTCCCACGACTGCTGCAGGAGTGCTCTGAAAGCGCCTTCCTATAAATAAGAGTAAGTCCCTCATAAGAAAAGGTGAGGAGACAGACTGGGCTAAAATTTTCTAAATTCAGATAAAATACCAAGGTCTATAATATCTGCATGCCTCAGGGCACTTGCACTAACCCATTGCTGTTGACAAAAGGGAGAGGATGACACTGTGACACAGAGGATCTTAGAGTTTTGTTAATATAAAATTTTAGTCTGCAGCACTGAGCACCAGCCCTCCCTGTTAGACTAGCTCCTGGATTACACAGATCTCGCCAAGAAGCCTGTAGCACCTCTGCCCCTCCATAAACAGTGCTCACTGTGGGACATCCTTCCACTGAGAGTCAGCTTCATGCACTGTATTTTAATCCACAACTGAATTTAGACAGTTCTCCCCCTTCCCAAAAATTTGCAGTGAGACTCAGAACAGAGGGGAATGAATGTCTGGGACTTGACAGAAATGTGGGAGCAGAAATAAAGGAAGAGAGAGATGTGCATGTGATGGGAAAGGAAGAAGTCAAAGTAAAAATCCTCAAAGGAATGATATAGGGAGAAAAAGGTGAAACATTTGAGAGACAGGAGGGTGGAAAAGGAAACAAAAGAAAGGGTGAAGACAAAATAGAATAGAAAGAGACTGAAAGGAAAGAGGGGAGGAAGGAAAGATTGTAGCACAGACTATTCAGAGGCCACAGAGTATGGAGTATAAAGGCATATAAACTGGAGGGAAAGGAAGGTAGGCAAGTACAGAAGGAGCAGAGAGAAGAGATAAAAGGAAAGGAGGCCTAAAAATTAAAAAACAAACCAAAACCAACAAAAACCAGGAAAAAATATGAGAGGACAACCTGAAGTATGCCATGTAATAAGTAGGTGTCATGGTATCAGCCCAGATGGTAACAAAGCACCACGCAGCTGCTCACTCCTACCCCAACTACAGTGGGATGAGGAGAAAATCCAAAGGCAGGCTCGTGGGTCGAGACAAGGACTGGGAGGGATCACTCCCCACTTATGGTCACGAGCAAAAGAGACTCAACTTGGGGAAAAAACAAAATCAATTTAATTTACCACAAATCAAATCAAAACAAGAATAATGAGAAGTAAACCCCAAATCTTAAAACACCTTCCTGCACCCCTCCCTCCTTCCCGGCTCAGCTCCATTCCCGGTTCTCTCTCCCTCCTCCCCCGGCGGCACAGGGAATGGGGGTTGTGTCAGCTCCCCACACGTTGTCTCTGCCGCTCCTTTCCTCAGGGGGAAGATTCCTCACTCATCCCCTGCTCCACCGTGGGGTCCCTCCCACAGGAGACAGTCCTTCACCAACTTCTCCAACGTGGGTCCTTTCCGCGGGCTGCAGTTCCTCACAAACTTCCCTGGCGCGGGTCCTTTCCGTGGGCTTCAGTTCTTCCCGAACTTCCCTGGTGTGGCTCCTTTCCGCAAGCTGATCATCAGTCACACACTGCTCCAGCGTGGGCTTTCCGATGGAGTCACGGCCATCTTGGGGGGCATCCCCCTGCTCTGGCGTGGGCTCCTCGCCAGGCTGCAGGTGGACACCCGCTCCCCCGCTCGCCTCCCTGGGCTGCAGGGGGACAGCCTGCCAGCTCACCACGGGCTGCAGGGCCATCAGCCTCCTCAGGCGCCCCTCCTCCCCCTCCTTCTTCACTGGCCTTGCTGTCTGCAGAGGGGTTCCTCTCACGTTCCAATCCCACTACCCACTGCAGGTTCCCCTTCTTAAATCTGTTCTCCCAGAGGTGCTACCACCGTCACTGATGGGCTCAGCCTGGGCCAGAGGCAGGTCCCACTTGGAGCCGGGGGAGCTTCCAGCAGCTTCTCACAGGAGCCACCCCTGTCGCCCCCTCCCCCCATTACAAAAAAAACCCTGCCACACAAACCCATAACAGTAAGAAAGACTGTTTCCACAGAAATTAAAATCTCAGCAAAGGATGCTGAAAGGCATCTAAATGACAGAAAGCGAATAGACTGAACTGAAGATGTATGGAAGGTGGAATCTGAGAGAGAAGACCACACAGATGCACTACCAATGTACTACCAATGCCTTCCAGTTCAGGACAGAGAATTAACTCTGCCCCAGCAGCTACCTCCGACTCAGAGTTTCTTCTGGGATTTCTGTGTAGGATGAAAATATCTTAGTGGTATAAATTTTGGACAATTCATAACACAATGGAACTAAGAGCAAATTCTGCTAACCATCTTAGAAGAAATCACGTATTATCTGTGTACTATTGCTAATCCCAGGGGAAAATTTACCTTTTGCAGAAGTACTGGAAAGAATGGGCCAGCCCATGATTTGTGTCCTTCCACAAAAAAGGAAAGCTAATGGCCTTGTTGAATTAAGTTCTCTTGCACCACTAGCTGGGAAGTAAAATTATCATCAGTTAACTTCAGCTAACTCTCAAAAGTCTTTAAAAGAGCTTTTCTGTACCTAATAATGTTCTGATTTTAGAATATGACTGTTACTCAGAGCATGAGAACAAGTTCTGTAATCTCACTGGATTGCCACTCCTTCTCAACATGTGGGTTTACAATGCAGTTCCAAAACTGGATGTCATCTGCTCTGGCTATTTCATACCCGTAGGGGAGTGAGATCCAAAGACAAGTAAGCCTGATATCTGTCCTCCTACCATTTGCTTCAACAGGCAAGCAGGCTGGCAGGACAACAGGTCCTAAGGGGTAGGTCTTGGGACTTTGGCCACATTCTTAGGGAATATCACTGATTTTTGTGACCTTTTAGAATTATCAGTATCAGTGTTTCCTTCCTTGCCTTTTCTTTACCCATTTAGATAGTAAACAGTTTAATGTAAGGTATTCTACAGCATACAGTGCATAAAGACTTCAGGCCGTACTATAAGGCAAGGATAATAATCTACTAAACATAGCTACTGCACTGTCCTTGGCTGTTATTTGCAATCTGCTTAGGTATTCATTACTCTCACTACACATCCCTGTCCTAGTCCAATAGAAGCACAAACATGAGATGTTTGTTATTTTTCTATGCATTTAATCTAAAAGAATAAGCATTTGGGTTTTTTCCCCCATCTCTTAGTAAGCTTGTGATAGAGACTAATATTGTAAATAGGATCTAGTTAGCAACTTGCTATGAATCTTTCAGCTTTTTCATTTTCTTGCAGGTTCAGTCACTGTCAAAACCTCACTTTCTAAACATTATTCTTTGATTCCTGAAGAGACTTCAGTCATCTCTACCGTCTTTTTTATTTCGCTTCATTTAAATTTTGCAACTGATTTTCAGACTGGAACAATGAATAAACTTAGGACTGGAGTGGGGATGATAAGGGTTAAGAGGCTTTTTTATTTCTATCAGATCTCCTTTCTATTCTGATTCATTTTCAGAAGTAGCAACCCCTCTTTGAGTTTCTAGTGTTGATGAAAATGAGGGGATAAAAAGAAGGATGGAAGAGACAAAAAGATGGAAGGGGGAGTTGGTTTAAAATGCATATTAGGAACAAAGTACCATCTATAATTTAATATAACTTAGTCTTTCTGCTCACAGATCTGGAAGAGTGATTTGGCCTAGGCAGTCTCATATAAGTCTTTGCCTGTGATGTCAGTCAGGACTCTATTGCTCCTTGTCCCTTTCATCTGCCTTCTACTTCCCTCCTTTTTACATCCTGGACAGTAACTCTGCATCCCGCATTCTGCCACCACACCTTGGCAGAGCAACGTTTAATGCAAATAAAAGTGATAATGAGATTTGCCTCCCCTACACTATTTATTTATCCATGAGACCTACAGCCAGGCTCATCTCCCTGGGCTTCCCCTCAGTTATCCTTGACCATCTGGGTAGAACTCTTGGATTCCCGTCACAGAAGCTCTACATACTGTATTCAGCTTAGAAAAGGCTTTCTGTTGGTGCTCTCAGCAGCAGGGTATCTGATGCCCTGTGAGTCCTGAATCATGCTTACCAGTGGGGTGGGAGGCCCAGATCAAAGCAGACTCTCACTGAGAATACATTCATATCCACTGAAGTTACCAGAGCTGCATTAGTGCTTGTAACTTCCTATCCTTTATCTGTGCTCCACTCACAGCATTATTACAACTGTTTTTGTGGCTTATTTTATATACGCTTGTTTATCATTCCCAGGAACAGTTTGATTTCATTCTTTTAAGACCACTCTCCGGCATTTTCCCATTCAGATTAGCCATTTAGTACTCATGGCTTCAGTTCAGCAAAGCACTTAAGCACATGCTGAAGCAAATGCATTTTAAACACACAGTGACGTATGTTGCTGATGTATCATTAGGACTTAATATTTATATGGACACAGTGCCTAGCAACCCAGCCCTGTTCCAGGAGTTCTGCTGCTGGCGCATGTTGTACTACCACAAAACAGAAAGACATTGTTCCCAGAAGCTTCCAGTCCTGAGCTTTATTTACTGTACATTCCTCTAATGTGTTATGAATATTAACCTGTGTAACCACTGCATTATGCTGAGGGTTAGATGAGCTAAGGTAGCTCCCATTTGTTGATAGGGAAAATTAAGCAGCAAAACAGTTGTCAGTGTCAGCCTTTCTGCACCAGCACCGGCATCTTATCCCCTTACCCCTCGTGGGCTTGATGCTAGGCTAGATGTGCTTCGTATTCCTCCATTCTTCTGGATTTAGGTTTGGCAACTATACCAAAGCACTGCTTCCAGGGCTAGATATGTAAATTGAACAATTTGTCGATCAAGAAAAAAACATATCTGTATGCTATACTGATTACATGAGCATAGAGGAATTGCAAGCTCTTAAATATGTGCAACAACAGATAACAAATCAGTGTTACAAAGATGACAGACCATTATATTAAAGTATCCATTTACATCACAGCATAGTTTTGTTCTTGCATGTTTTGGGCTACTACAGATTTCTACAAAGTTTTTGTCAGTTAATCAGTCTTCTGGGTTTGACAGTCACTCTGGAAATCTTTAATTTAATTCTGCCGCGAGATGGGTTGAAAAAGTCATATTTCTGTTTTGTAAATCCTCACAAACTGGGCTTTAGAGATGCAAAACTAAAATCAGTGTGTTTCATCTTGTGCTGTCCTGTCACTGAAAAGGCAGAGAAAAATGTTAGATGCAAGATGTAGGGTGGGTTCCTCCTCCTGTCCTTTTTCCTAGGTTATAATCGTTAAATGGGAATGGTTCTGCAGGGCTATTATTCTGGAACAGCTCAGCTCCTAATTCACTATGTCCAAACTGCCTAATACACTCCAGCATTAGGTCTGCCTGTAGTTGCCTGAAAGTAGGCTGATACCAACAAGATATTCTGCCCACTTTGGAGACCTCCACACATCTCTCTGAGGTCAATATTAAAAGCAGATCAGCAAATTAGAAGCTTTATGAGTTTTATCCACTGTGTAAGCCCCCTTATTCAATTACGAGGATTTGATTGTGCCCAATCTCATGTGATAATTTCCCATGGCCCATCTATTGAAAAGCCACTAGTTGTTACTATGAAGAAGTACTCGGACTCTCAGGGCCCTTGGCTAGTTATGGTAAGCACCCCTCTCTGGTCCAGAGACCAAGGCAAATCTCCTTGGCTTAGCTTGACCTGCAGATATTTTTCAACAGATCTACTCAAAACATCCCCTGTATCTTCGTGTACACTGTGACACATACAAGGAAATGTATGTATTAGGATACTTAAGAAGAAGACGTGCTCCTGTGCCTAACTGAAGGATAGCATTGTAGTCTCCGTGCCTCACTTTGCTTCAGGTGGACTTTAACCCTGCGAAGACAGTGACTGCTCCCAAACCTCTGCTTGCAGAACACCTAGCACTGCTTGCAGGCACCGCAGCCTTCCTGCATCAGTACACCACACACACTAAATCATAACGCTAGATCTCACAGGGCTACTGCACATGCGAGTGGCAGGCAAGTACTTCTCCCTCGCCTTCCAGGGAGGAGTTCCTGGCCACGGGTGCCACTTTCCCTGCCAGCATCGTGGACAGAAGCTGTTCCTTCCGCATCCCATTCCCCAATCCTATCAGCTTTTGGAGATTCTGATTTTTTTTTAATCAAATGCCTAAACTCATAAGCAATCTTCGGGTCTCTGCAAATATGTGCCTCTGTGGCTAAAGTCAGAAGTTAAAGCAAGACTGAAAGAAAGAGTTTACAAGCCAGACTAAGTGCAAGTAATATTTAAACTGAATATTTTTGTTTTACCACCACTGTCTTTCCATGATACCTCAGCGTTTGTTTCCCTTTTATCCTTTAAAAAAGGGCACCAGACACTTTTTTTTTTTTTTTTTAATGCCAACACAAATGAAATAAACTGATGGGCTGTGAAAACAGAAGCAGCAAAGAACCCTAAGAACAGAGTCTGGCATTCAACACAAAAGGGAATGTGCTGTAAGAAGTGCACCAAGAGCATCCAATTCACCAATAGACTTATCCTTCCCTTTTCCTTTCATCCAGAAGTAGCCAGTAAGGGCAGAATAGCAAAGAAGTCCCAGAGAGTTATAGTGACTGCGCTGGCCAAGAATCCCAAGGAAAGACTTTTGTCAGAAATAAAGATGAATTTGGTGTCTCCTCTTTAGCCTTCCTTTACAAAGCCTGAGCCATAGGCATTTCTCAAATGGATAATTATCTGCTAACTAAAATGCAGTTTGAAAATGACTCAAGCTGTTTGCAAATTCAGGTTGGATTTGCAGACTGCTTTAGCCAAAATGAATACAATAAATGTATAAGGGGGAGGGTGGGTAAAGCTGAAATGTTTCACTTCAACATTTTCCAAAAAAAAAAAGTTGTTTTTTTTTTAAATTGTGAAGACTGCTTTGAGATCAAGTGGAATAAAATTTATTTTATTTCCCTATTTTCATTTTCAGTTCTAAATAAAATTATAGTTATTGAATGCTTTATCTGGATGGAGAGGAAAACTAAGAGTATGTTTTGGCAAGAACATTTTCTTTGTTAGTTTCAAGTTATCATCCTTAGTGAAGTGGTTTCCTTCCTTCTTTCAGTTACAGTATCAAAAATTGTTTGCACTGCAGTAGAGCAAACCACAAAACGGTTTTGTGCAATCAGCAGCTTTGCTTGGCAGAGTCAGAGGACTAGAATAGCAAAGGTGCAGGTACTTACTGATAAGAGGCCTCTGGGGTACAGTTATGTCTGGGAACTTGGGGAACTTCAGAAACAGTGGTACACACAGGAGAGACACAAGGCTGGCATGGCATAAGCAACTTAGTGTCAGATAGGGAACACTACATTAAATCAGAGGTCAGCGTAACAAAAGTGGTTCTGGCAATCAGAATTGAGATGAACTGACAAAGCTGAACCAGATCAGCTGGTATAAAACCCAGAGAAAATCAAAGGTAACTGTCTGTGGCTAAAAAAAATAACATGACAAACCTAGCAGTACTTCCTTCAAGCTTGTTCAAGGACTGTGCAGGTTTCATGCGATGAGGAGCCAGTGCCACCAGCTCCTTGCTTGTCTGGTATCTTAGCAAGTTTGCTTGCTCCCCGAAACACACTGAGGTGTTAGTGGTTTGGCCCACAGCAATAGCCTCACTCCTTGTTGTGCAGTAAATAACCAGCTCCTGTGGCATCAGCATTAGCTGTCAGTGTCATCAAACAGCAATAAAATCTGGGTCTGAGAGTTGTTCTGCAACAACTACTTGGGCCCTGCCAGGGAAGGTTTCGGACTCCACACTTTGGAGCCTCTTTGATGGATTTTAGATTTTGAGTCTGGATCTCCTCTACCTAACAGGACATGTTTTCAAACTCTTTGTGCCCTCTTCCAGGGCTTGAGGAGGAGATGGAAATGGCAGAGGTAGCTACAGCAGTTAGAAGAGAGGAAGAGAGACTCTGAGTGATAGAGCAGAGACTTCTGTGGCGTGTATTTCCACACTTCCCAGCCACTGGCCAGCACAGCTGAAAACAGCCTGTTTCTTTGAATGCAGCCAGTAGACCATGAGTGGTACTAAGATTTCACACAGTATTGGCAATTTCAGCAGATAAACCCTTCTGTCACTTCATGTTCAGTGCAATTCTGGGATAACTCTCGAGCTCACACATCACACTTACCGCAGTCTGTCCATGTTCAGCACGCGACTGGCTGTCCCCAGACTTGCACCCAGATCGGCATCTCGAGGGACAATTCTCCAGGGATAGGTGGGAAGAGCACCTTCTGAGTGAATGCACTGCATGCCCTTGCTCAGGAGTCTCAAGTCTTTGCAGGTTTTACCCCCAGTGATTGCTTTTCCAGCTTAGGCGAAGAGAAACCTCTTACAGTTAAATATTCCTATGACTAGAGTGGGAAAATATTGCTGCTCTTGGCATGTGTTAAGCTCATCTTTTCAATAGAGAATGGAAAAAAAGTTCAAAATCCATAAATGACTTGCCTTAATGCTTTTATCCCTGTTAACACCTGTGGAACAAAGATTCAGAGATTCACTGGGCCTTTTTCAAAGTCTATGTGGCTGCATTTAACACTTTGATATAAACCTTGTGATAGAATAAGTACATGAAGAAGTCAGGCCCTGTCCTACAGATCCAGCGTACCGTAAAGCTGTAGCTCACTGACTATGGTTTTACTTCAGATCCTTGTTGGGACACTGAAGATGCAAGAGTGGGCTTTGCCTGAGAAACAAAAAAGGGGGAAAAAGTAGAGTAGAGAAAGGGAAAAGAAGGAAGGAAAAACAGTAGAAAAAATGTTTGATGCTGCATTTGCTATCTTTAATTGAAAAAGGTAGAAAAGTGGTGCAAAATCACATTCTTTCCTTATCCTGAAGGATTGGGGGAACTGAAGTTGTGATCATAGCTGGGTAGGAGGAATATGACTCCAGCACACTGCAGGGTTCAAGGAAAAAGAAAAGACTTGCTCTGTGCAACCTGAATAGCTCCTGGTGCTGCTCAGAGCACCTCCAGCAGCAGCACCTATATGCAGCTAAGATGCTGCTGGATTTACCACAACCTGGGGTACCACCTAGGCCTTTTAGCCTAAGTTGCTGAGCTGGTGATATACTAGTCCCAGGTCCTTCTGATCCTTCCAGGGAGACCACACTAGAAGCAATGGATCCTTTACATCAGCAGCCTGTGAATTTCTCTGATTCGAAATAGTATGAAAGGTGCACCATGAGAGGGAGACAAAGTGCCATATCAAATGTGTGTAGTTCCAGCTTTTTTTTTTTACTTTTAAGATGAACCCAGGGATTTCCCTGCATGTTTGCTTACTGTTATTGTTTTGACTGCATACTGACATTCAATTACCAGAGACCTATTTCAGATTTAGTAGGTGATGTTTCCTTTGCTGTTACCTTTCATCCTGCCAATAACAGGTCCAGATCAACTTGTCATTGAGAAAATGGGTTCCAGTATTTCACAACTTATGTAACTGATCCCCTTCCTTCCTCTTTTATCTCTGTCTTTCTACAGCATCTCCACTCTTTTTCTTTTGCCTTTTTGTTTTCCTGTATGGCATATCCAGCAAGAATGAAGGAGCATAAAGGAGTTGGTGAAGATAAATTCATATGTGGTTGTGGGCATGCTTGCATCTCATGATGATGAGATAAAGGGAAGATCATCTACGTACAGCAAATCTGACAGCAGTAGAAGTCAGCTAAGCTTCCCCAAATTATCCAGGTCTGCATTTGGCCTATCAGCATTAGCTTTTGGCAAAGGAAGTGCATCTTTGCATTTAAATTCAGCAGGCTGAAGAGTGGAATATGAATGGCATTTATCTGCACCACTGACATTTAGTAAGTCAGTCTCAATGCTGGATCATCCATGGGTGGTGAAGCCCAATTTGCATGATGTTCCCACCTGGCAAATGACCTCTAGGGACCTCTCCATAGTACGAGGCAGTGATTGCTAGGGAGCAGTGTTCAAAGAATCACTTAGCAGACTGGTGATGAGGCAAATGTAAGTTTACAAGCCCAAGGAGATATGGAAGTGTTATTGCTCCCCACAGGAGACAGCTGTTGCCTGCTGGATGACTCTAGGAACAGTTTTGCAGTTCAGGCTACAGTGTCATCCGGCCCTCAGATCTGCTTTGACTCTTTTCCTTCCCACGTGTGATTTCCAACAGACCACTGCCAGGCTGACATTTCTTCTCGCTGCTGCTTGTGGCTGGCTTCCTTGCTGTTTGGAAACCCCAATAGGCATTATGACTGAGCCATGTCAATGTGATTGACAGGTTTGTACATACAGAGGGCTGGGGCATCCAAGAAGCACTGATGACAGCTCACAGACATGTGAAGGCAAGAGAGCAAGTGGATTTGGCAGGCTGAGGTGCAAGCAAAACAAGCCTTGGCTTCAGCCCATCAGCTTTGGGGAGGCAGTGGTGCTAGTCCAGAGTTTGAATTCAGTGCATGGGGTTACTGAGATGCATGAAGGGGAGGCAAAGAAGGAGGAACAGATGAACAGCCATAGGAAAAGAGGGACTTTAGATAAGGGAACAGGAAGAAGAAAAACACAAAACAAAAAGAAGGAATATTATATCTCCCTCATCAAAGATGCTTGCTATGAGCCTTGTTCTTCCCTCCTACCCCACCCCACCCCAAGAAAGAAATTACATTTGTCTTTCAAGCTGTTATCACTAGCCTCCCCAGAAGGAAGAACAGCCTGTTGAGTTTGCACATTCACAGAGCAACCCAAATCTCTTTCCTGGATCCATCAGGAGTTTCATATCAGTCTTGCTAACCATCCTAACAGAACAGTTCTTTTATAGGTCTTATATTTACCACAGGTCTTCCCTGCAAGCACAAACAGGAGGTCCTGTCCAGCGGTCCAAGTGTCCACTGCCTTTATACTATCCCACTAAGTAAATGGATAACATGATTGACCCTGAAATTAAGTCATTGTGCTGCTAATTCAGGAGGACAGGCTGAGTACCCAAGTCTACCAAAGACTGCACAAAAGCTATTGACTCTGTTTTTATTTCCATTTCCTACTGTAAAATGGAAAAGAGTGACACCTGCTTTCTTCCTTTATTTGATGGGACCATGTACATGGATAGGCCCAAGAGATGCAATCACTCCTCCTCCAGCTCTGAACCTGTGGAATGGAAACCAGAAATTTCAAAATGGCTATCCAAGGGTAGCCATGAAATGTTTCTTCTTGGTGGGAACAAATACTGAAAGGGCAGCCCAGGCAAAAGACTTTTGGTCCATCTTATCTAATTAGGCTGTAACCTCTTGGAGGAAGGGATGGCCTACCACTATGGGTTTTATGTTAGGAAATTATGATCTCAGTTTTCTCTCTCCTCCCTATTAACCCTTCCTTCTCCTTCTTGCCGCAAGAGCTACCATGGTGCATTTCACAATACTTTCTCAGCAGCTTCTTTTGCCAGTTTTTTGGGGTTTTTCTTTGTCATCAACAACATCTAAAGACTCATCCGGAGTTGAATATGCAGCGTGAAATTTTCTCACATTGGGAGCTGCCTTATGTCTGTGTTTTTAGCAAGGTCAAACCTGAGAAAGGATTGTGATTTGTCTTCTCTTAAATGCAAGCTTTGCCATTTTGTCATTTGTCTGTGCTGTTCATTGAGTTTCACTGAAAACTTCAAGCTCTCTCCCACTTCTTAGCAAGGAGAATGAATATGGCAAAGGAAGAATCTACTTTCTTCTCAGTGACGTGCTTATATTTGGTTTATTCCTTTGTGTAGACCTGCTTTTGCCACCAGAGTCAGCAGAGCCCTTATAGATGCAGGCATGGGTAACATTAAACTGACTACGAGTCAGCCCAGCTAGGGACCCCCAAAATGATCCATCAAACTTTCTGTACCAACTTCTAGTGCACCTTCAATGCCAGCATGTGAGAAAATGCTGCGTTGGACCAAGTGACCAGAGAGGGTGCCCGTGGCTAGGCTGGGAATGAAAGCATCACCACAGCCTGGTTTATGTTGGCCTGTGGTGATATGGGCTTGCAAATCAGGGCAGCGGCCACAGCACTGCACTGTGCATGCATGAAATGCATGAGTGTCTGTGGGGAAGGGAAGCAGAAGACACCACTTTATGGCTTGTGTTTGATCTAGCCCTGCTCTACCTTGGACACTAGACCTTCCTTGAGTGGAGTCTTGGCTCAGGCAACATCCAAGAGTGCCTTCTGACCTAGGTTGTTCCCTGATCCGCTGGTTATGCATGTGCCTCGGTGAGACTGGTTGTAACATGCAGAATACCAGACAGCCTTCATTCACTCCATTACACTTTTTTACAGGGAAAGTCTAAGAGTTTCAAAAGCCAGTGACCGAAGTTTGGCTCTTCTATTCCAGTCAACACAACTAAATAAATAGATCAGATAAAAGGGAACCATCTGTTACTGAAGAAGTTAATCAAGGTCACTTACTTATATATTTCACTTTAAGCAACCATTTTGAAAATCTTAGCATCCTTGAATACAAGTGTGATCTGTTGACACAGCTGCTACTCTCTTGCCATTGTCTCTCAACCTTCTTTCAGCCTAATACGACACCACAACACAGCTAAGGGCATCGCAGGCAGTAGTGTATGAGTGTTCTCAGCTCCCCTCTTTCTTCCCATGCAGTCAGGGTCCAGATAGTCGCTGTGCATGGATTTATGATGCTGCCTGTTTACGAACTGTGGCTAGAGAACAGGTGGGTAGATTTCCAAAGAGTGTAGCTACTGCTTTAGGCCTCCTTATTTAAATATATGCATGGACCGGAGGTAATTTTGGACCCATATCCAAATTCAAAACACAACACACATCTTCAAGATTTATTTGGGTCCAGAGATCTCGTTTTTAAGGTATTTGGATCCAAACTAAACTTCCTCCAAGTTTCACAGCTGTCTAGATTTATGTAGTAAATATTGAGGGAGCGGATGTGGACGGAGTCTGAGAGACTATAGAATGTAGGGGCAGAATTATAGTTCCAAATAGGAAGTATCCAAATGTCTTTCACGGTTTAGTATGAGACGCCTTCAGGGGTGATAAAGTTCAAATTTGTGTGTTCAAGGAGAATCATATGTTGCTGATACTGCCAGCAACACTCCCATTCTGCTTCCATACCCTGTGCAGCAAATCTCTATGATAAGACATTGTGTTGTCCAACTGGAAAACTAATAATGGACCTTTTACACTGAGAAAGAAGAGAGCATTGACTTGGACAACAGAAGATGAGGGAGAGGGAGAGAGAGAAGGTTGTTTCAATTTTACAATAAAAATAGAAATAATTATGCTAAAAAAGTCTTTTTTTTTTTTTTTTTTTTTTTTTGTTAAAAAGCACTGGAAGAGGTTTTTCTATCTGCTCCTTGACATTTCCCTGTTCCTGCAGGAATTCCTATTTAGCTTAATTAGGCTCTGTTTCGCCTTCATTTGGGCTCCATAACTCATTAGCTTCCAGCTGGGCAACTCATGATTCTAGGATGTCTAATTACCTTCTTCTAGCAGATGTCCTGATTGCCTCTGGTCAAAAAATGCTGATCCAGTCCCTTCAGCTGATCTGAACTGATCTCAAAATGACTTGTGTCATTAGCCCCTTCTAATTTCATCCATTCTTTCTACTTATTCCCCTTGGTCAAGATCAACATCACATATGACCTGATGTGACAGAGAACCAAGAATATAATACAGTTGGTACCTTAAAGGGGAACAGTCACTAGCTCTATTGGTCTGCATTATTTTGATAATACCAAGAAGTTTGGTTTGAAGTTCCTGAGGCACACAGATGGATAAGTATCTTCATCTATTTTAGTTAACCACAGAGGCCAGCTCTTTTTCTCTTCTTTCCAAGGGTGACATTAAATCCATTTTAATCAGGTATGAGACCCTAATTCAATTTTGACTCTTTTCTGGGACTGTATCCAAAGTTAATTTGTCACAGTCACATTCAAGTTTAGCTCAGTCAGATTCAAAGCAAAGTTTATAATATTCTTGTAAATTTGGATAAACACATCAACGCAGATCCAGACTTTAGTAAGAGGTTCATTCCATTCTTTTTGTGGTTCAGTTTATTGAGATTTAATTGACTGGTTTTCTTTAAAGAAAAAAGTCTTCTGTTGCAAGGACTGACCCTGATTTAGTGGTCCACACAGATTTTATATTTTGTGTATAATAAATGCCCCAGTCACAAGACATCTGCTGTAGCAGGGAAGAATTGCACAGTTCACATTGTTAAAACAAATCAGGATTGAAGTGTTTTGTTGATTTATTAATGACAGGTAGTTAAATGCCAGTCAGCAAAATATATGTTCAGGATATAATGTCAGTTATACGACAGATAAACCTTAAGACCAAACTCTTACAAAATGTTGTTGCACACCTACAAATTTCTAAACATCCTTCTACAACTAGTCCAAAGCTTCTAATCCCATAGATATACACACAGAATTCATTTTCCAAGGGTGCGCTGTGTGGATACCTCCACACTCAACTATCGCAGAGCAGCAGATTATCACTAGTTGGGAGCACAGGGGTGAGATATCTACAACCTGACCTCTGATATTTGTTCTAAATTGTACTAAATTGTGTTCTCTCTTTCCAGTAGCCCCTTCCTGTCTCTCTTTCCAAAGCTTTATATTACAATTTCACTTGGGCTGCAGACAATTTTGAAGGCACTCCATAGAATCGTCTCTTTATTTGTCATTGCTGTAGACCATTGTTCCCAGACTAAAGACTTCAGCTAAAGTGTCATTTTCCTATGTGAAAACAAGAGAGACTTATCCTCTCCCTAGAACAAGAACATCTGCCTATTGTCTGTCATCAATAAAGGCTGCTTTATACTATTATACCCTCACTAATGACAGAAAAGTTCTGTGCTGATATTGTGCCACTCACCACCAGTGTGCAACACACTCTGGTACTTCAGACACCTGAAAGTGATGGGGATTGTGCTTCAGCTGTAATTGAGACGGTCCTTCTAAATCACTGCTCAGTAGTAGGTCACTCTGAGTACCAAGCTGTTACCACCACCCTAAAATCCCTGTTCTGATTGAGACGCTTCTGGATACAAGAGGTTGGGAAAGTGGGTTGTTTTGCCATTACCAGAGTAGCATTAGTATTTCAGGCAGAGCTCTGTATTTATGCAGCACTGATATCTTCAGCATGCCAGAGACACAGCAGTGAATTCATGCTTGTGGTGTCACCGCAAGCACATCAAATCTGCTTTTGAGGTGTGGAAGTTGATACCTGGAAAGGTGACTTGCTCAAGGCCACACAAACTAGGTCAAATAAAGGATTAGACTCTGGAAAAATGTGTTTAACCCCAGAGACTATGCTACTTCTTCTGTCAGGATTCTGGGTTGCCAAACTGTGATACATTAAACAGATGAAGTTCAACTTAAAGCAGTGGGGCTGATGTTAATTTTTAAGGATTTCCACATTGAGGACAGTTTATTGACTTCATTTTCTCATTAATTCATCAAGTATTTTGATATGCGGTTGTGAAATTGAGTTTCCTTTGAGCTGCTACATTTCCCTGTGAAGTGATACTTTTTCATCTGTCATTAAAAAGTGTGTTGTAAAGACCCTGGCCATGGCATAGATAGAAGACGCCATTCTGAGGATAAAATACTTTGCTTTTGCAGTAACTGTGTTGTCAAAAATCAGTTTTTTTCCTTCATAGCACTTTTGATGGAATGTTATTTCTTTTTTGCCAAGTTATTATAACCTATGCCTTGGTGGTTGTTATTTTTAGTGGAAATGGTTAACTCCCTGGCTTAGGCATCTTGACCATTTTATGTATGTGCACAGAAGTTTGTCAGGCATGCAATGTATAAAGCCTTTTTGCTGAGATAAGTGCAACATGGTACTTCTTTCCGTAAATAAAATGACAGACTCTTCTGGTAAAAGGATCAGCTGATGTAACAGACTTTATTATTTCAAAAGAATAATAACTTCATAAGAATAAATAATGTCTCTCCAAGAAGTTACTGCTGCCTCTTTAGGTGCATGTGAATGTGCTCCCTCCCCCTCTCGCTCCAAAACTGGGTTAGCTGATATTTTGCCCTGATGTGACAACAATAGGATAATATGATAGATTAACCCAAGGCAGTCACAATTAATTCCTAAACAGCTTTAATTTAATTTTCCTTTTTAAATAAACCCAATTTACCTCTGTGGAGGTGTGACATGTCTGATTACACACAGAGATGCTGGGAGCAGCCATGCTTGGAGAGGGAGAGGGAGGGAGAGAGAGACGGGAGTGAGCTCTGTGCACGATGTGATAAGAGATCAAAGCTAACAGAGCTCCTCAATATTTCTATTAGCAATAATTCGAAAGAACCTGCATTTCAAATGTCCCTCTGTAACTGCTTTAATTGCAGAGATAATAACTCTGAATCCTCGTAAAGGAAAAGAGTCAGGGGTCAGTCCTCTAAGCAGCAGAAATTATGGAAATTAGAAAGGCTAGTTAAGGTAGATAATCCTTGTAGCCTCCTGCTTCATCCTGGTTTCAGAGTACTTGGGTTTCAGCTCGTGCGAGAGTAGCTGAGCTGTGGATGCTGACGTGGGTTAAACCTCTTGCAGGAATCAGAGGCAGGTTTTAAAATGTACTTTAAACTCTTCCATGTGCTTTCTCTTTTGCCTTCTTTCATGACATGATATACCAACTCTAAGAACAAACTTACAAAGCTTTTTAAAATTTTCCTTTCCCTTGGCAGTGTAGGCTTGGTTGAGCAGGTTTGGTTGAGAATGCGCGTGTTGATGCGTGTGTGTGTATGCGCCTCTGTAAGAGCCCGTTGCTTTGTAGTGATTTCTAATTCTTTAAAAGTTTATGGGCCACCTTCGCAAAGCACAGTCTGTTTAAAACATTTCACGCAACCAGAATTAAATATTTCAGAAAATTGGGATTTTTAGCAGCAATGTTTGCTTTGAAAGATTTTAATGTATTTGAAGACAAGACCTTTCATTGTGAGTAGGTTTACCCCATGTGAATTTTAAGCAGGTGGTAAAGCACAGCACATGATCTGTTCCTTGGCTGTTAAAGACCCGAGAGTGAGGGTTAGAAGACAGGAGAGTAACAGTCATGAGTGGTTTTAATTGTCCAAGACACATAGCCAGCACCAGGTCCTGGCATGGCGCGAGGCTTGTTGCTGAAAGGACAAAAGGCTTGCACAGGAAAATAATCCCAAAAGTGACACCCAGGCAGGGATATGAAATCAGAAGCCAAATGAGAAGGTTCATCAGTGTCAGCATCCCAACAGGTGTTGGGATACAAAGACATATTTAAGATATTGAAGAATTTAGATCAAAAAATTAGCCTTTGCAGCCTAGGGCTGTGCCTGGTTGTACATCCAGAGATAAGCCTATGTCACACTGCAGCCTGGTTCTCACCTGCACTGAATGGCTTTGACCTTCCAGGTCTCAGGTATCCAAATACACTTTCTGACAAGTACCCTGGAGCTCATATGAAGGGGTTTTGGCAGCCCAAATGCCGAGGAGGGAGAATAGCTCGCTGTGTGCTGCAGCTCTTCTCTGTTTCTCATGATCTCTGTCTGGGTAGGCAGAGCAGCCACAGATCTGCTCTACCGCAGAGCAGAGGCTCAGGAAGACCCTCAGTAGTTTTACAGATATAGGGCACACGAATCAATTTGAAGCCATCATCACCAACTCCCTTCCACCTTTTTTCCATGTCCTGCACCAGGAGGAAGGGAGAGCCCTGTCCTCTCGTAGGTACCTGATTTCCCACTGAAGTCAATGGGAATGAGGCACTTGAATACCCTGGGGAATCAGGCAGCGAGAATCTCACTGCTTGGTTGCATCTGTGTGAAACACTCACCACTAAGGCGTGCGTTTCTTTGGCAAGGTTATTTCTAACACCCAGTATCCCAAGTTCTCAAAGCTATCTCAAGCAGCACTACTCAGCGCTCAAGTCAGTCTTGTGAACACCATGCAGACAGTGTGAATGAAATCCTGATCCCATTAAAGTCCACGTGGTGGCCCATACCATAGATTTTTAAAAGTCACTATCACCAGCCTAAGGTACAATGCTTTGAAATATGACAGGCACCAACCCAGAAAACCTGTAGGAACTAATGACTATGGTCAGACCATGCAGTTCCACGCTCAGGGCCACAGTATTGATTTGCTGGCTTTGAATTTGGTCATTTCTGAATCCAGAAGCTCCATTTAATTCTTGTATTTCTCCTGTGTTTTTTATCTCTAAGCAGTAACCAGGACCAGATCAAGTTAGGAATCAAGCTTTGGGTCTATTTGACAAAGATTGAAAGCTATAGGTGTTTCTCATCTATTCTCTTCAGAGTTATCCCATCAAAATTTCTAGATATTTTAGAGATTATTGCACTGATCCTCAACTCTCTCCATTCAAACTCCTATGAATGCAGAGTTCAGCTTGGCTGGAGAAATCTTTATCTCATTGATTTGATTTCTTCTACTTGTGCTACTGATCTAGCTTAGATCAATTTTATTAATGATATAACTAAATTTTTCTACAGTGCTTTTCAGGTGGGCTGTGGAGGTTAATGTGTTAATTTGCCTGTTTTCTTGCACATTTCACATTTCTAGACACTAAGAAAAACCTACCTTAATTGCTTCTGCACCAAGCACTCTGTACTTTGTGTTAATTCAGTTCCATCCTTTAAGCATGTTCTGAAAAGCTGAAGGTTGTGAGCTATTTAATGTAGCTTTTCCTTGAAGCAGGGTATATACATTTTTTTTTTTTAAGCCTGCATGCGAGAAGAATGCCAGACGTTGTATCACGTTTGGATTTTGCTTCACATTCACTACTTCTATTGATGTCTCTCTGTTCAGGGACTAGGTTAACCCATACTGTTTCTGTGTCAATAATGTCTATCCATCGTGCTTGACTGGCATTTATCACTCTTCTCTCTTAGAGCCTTGCAGTCTTCGTTTTATACTCCATCTTATGCACCTCTTCAGCAAAGAAGTCGATTACCCTGAGACAAACAGAAAAGTGGTGACAAAAGCAGGGAAATGAAAATGAAATATAGAGATGCCTACCCCATCCTACCTTCTTCTGGGCCATTTTGAAGAGCCTTGCAGAGGTAGAAAATAATCTTTTTAGTGAATTATGATGAGCTGTAATCAAATAGGGTATTTACCTGGCTTAGGTACCTGAATTTGCAGCCTAAGCCCAGAGCCTCAGCTCAAAAAGCCTTCTCCAGGTCACCTTTCAGAATCTTTGTTGACTGCATTAAAGGTTTAGAAATCCATTTGGACAGTGGAAATTGTCCCCAGGAAGCAGACAACAGCCCTGTTCAATATTGCATTATTATGACATCCTACCCTTCTCCTTTCATTTAGAAGGTCAGGTTTTCTCCTGGATACCTTTCTAATGCATAGTTTGTTTAACCCATGTCAGCTTTCCTAAATGCTCCCAGTAATCCCTCCACCATGAGCATATCCATGCACAAAATGGCCTCTTAACTCACTAATCCAAGGTTTGGCTTTTCTTAAATCTGTGGCAAAATTCTGCAATTACATTAATGAAGAAAACCCAAGGGCTTGTTCTGTTCTTTTTAAGACCGGTTATAATATTTATGGCTCCAATCAATAGTTTATGGTATTTAGTAGAAAGACTAATAAATGCAAGCTATATACACAGCATTTGCATCCAGAGCTCTGAACAGGAAATAAGAAACTTTAAGGTAATTAGTTGTAGGGTCCTATGCATCCTACACTTTACCAAGCTTGACTTCCTGCTCCTTTAATTAATTTGTTTGAAAGTTTAGAGAAACAGTAGTTGTGTTTGCCTCATGCCACATAATAGGTAGTAGTTTTCAGTCACCAGTTGTCACAAGGAGAGCAAAGGGCACAGTTTTTTACTGAATATATGAGTTTACTAATAGCAAGACCATCATGAATCTTAGGCTTAGAGGCTGACCTCCTGTGAAGGTAACCAAGCTGGTGATTGGATGATCTTAATTATAATAATTATTTCCCCATTAGGCATCAGGACCTGCTGCCTTCAGCACTACGCAGTAAGGCAGCAAGGTGACCCTTGGCTCAAAGAGCTGTCTAAGTTGTGAAACAAATGGCTGCAATATGCACAATAGGGAGCATAGGATCAAATCCAGGTGGTTGTGGCTGCGTGACCAGACATAAGCACAGGACCTCCACTGAGTTTGCTGGTATTTTCCAGTGCTTCATGGCAGGCTGCCTCTGTCCCCAGCTCATGAAAACCTAGTGAGTATGTGGACATGGAGTCTCAGCATGCCCCAGCACTGCTCAGCTCATTTATTATTGCTTATATATATGGAGATCCTGAGGAACACCAGAGAGAAACTGAGACAGGGTTCCGCACATTGCAATATGCTCAGTCAGCTTCTTCCCCAGTCTCCATGTATTTTTGCTCCTCAGCAGCTGCCACATAAGATTTGCCACTAGTACTGCAGTACTGCTTCCATTCCACGTTGCTACAACAGACCTAAGATGGGATATAGCAGCTGACTCTAATTTTCTACAGCTAACACCCTTAAGGGTTGGGACAGTCCCAGAGAAGGAGCAGGAAGATCATAGATGAGACAATTCTAGTACAGGTATAAGAGCAAGAGAAATATCTCTTTGAGAGTAAAAAAGAAAACTATTAATTTAAACAGATGATACTTAACGAGTAAAAACCTAAATAAGCAAAGCACCAGCCGCTCTTTTTTTGCTGCTCCTAAACACAGATTTTTGCTCCCTCTGGTGGCTCTGGAACAGGAGATCAGCAACACGCATCTGCCAAAGCCGTCTGCTAGTGGGACTGGTGCACAGTATGCAGCTGGTGTAGCAGGGGATGACCTGCAGGATTACCTGCCAGCATTGGTGGCATTGTATTCTCCCTCCCCTTCAGAAAAAAAAAAAGAAGAAAAACTGGAAGCACATACCTGATAACAAAGTCACAAGAAATGATGAATATAGCGTTATAGCATTTTACAGTGTGCATCGGGCTTATAAATCTAATCACTTCTCACGTCAAGGCAAAATTAGTGAAAAAAGATTAAGTTTACTCTCAGTTCACACAGAAAGTATTGTTGTATGGCATGAAAACAGACCTAAGAATCTCAAGTAAATAAACACTACTACTAAAATAATTTCTTAGTTTGGGGATTTAATCTATTCATTTCTCACCATGGCCATTTCTTTACTGAGCAGTTATATCCCTGATCCAAAATAAAGAGTCAGCTAATTACATTCACAGGTGATACAAAATCAGGAGGTATTGCAAATCCCAAGGAGAACAGAGAAGTAATGTAGATTGCATTTAATTCCATGTAGCTTCTTGTACTTGCCCCGTAACTGTCAAAGCTGAGAAAGAAATAGAGTTTGAAAATAAAACAAAATTAAATTCAGCCTGGGAAAATGCACACAGGGGAAAACTCATCTGAAACTAAATTTTTTTAAAGGAAAGGGAAATACTTGAAGAGCTGACTAGTGAGAGATGGGTGGTGAGAATAAATAAATGAATTACAAGTCTGCAATGCAATGTGCTGAAGGGAAAAGCCAATGTGATTACAAGTTTCTTCCACCTGAGGTTATGCAGTCATGCAGGAAAGATTAAAAGATCTAATTTGGCCAAAATCAGGCTGTTGGGTTTGATGGGGTTCATTTTGGCCCAAATGTGTGTCCCAGCATACAGAGTTTGGTTAAACCATGGGGAAAGCAGCATCCACCAAGCATGGCCACCTTTCCTGATCCTCTGCATCACGTAACTCAAAGCTTCAGGAGGTCACGATTGGCAGCACATGTCCCTTGTACCCTGCAGAGAGTAGGGTGGGGAAGCACTGAGAGTGGACCACAGACAGCTGATGATAGGGTTTTCCCAGGGATCTTGTTGTGGCACTGCAAGATGGAGGATAAATGTAGACAGGCTCCCAGGTCCAGAATGAGAGGTAAATTTGAAGCGCACAAGGGGTACAGGTTGGCTACTCATGGCTAGCATATCTCTAAGAAAAAATAAACATCAAAAAGAGAGGGAGAGCTGGATCCAAAGAGTGTGACTTTAAAGAAATGAAGAAATCCTCAGGTGAGCAGAGGATTTGAAGGACAATTCACATGTTAAAAATGTCCTAGTAGTGAGCTCTAATAGACTGTTGAATAATCCCAAGAGAAGCAATAGAAACAGTTCAGATTTATAAAACTCTCCAGGTCAAAGTATTAATGAACAGAAAATAAAGGACAATCCTGCAATGGCTGCAGAGAGAAGGCAAGACAAGCTGATACCATCTGTAATTCACACTATTCTATATCAAAACATCACTGAGCACTCAGGAAGAGGAGTGGGGCCAAATTTAGCCCTGGTAAAAGCAGATTAATCTGTTTAAAAGACAGGAGATGGTATATCATGGTGATATACACTGAGCTCCTGACAAACATTATCACCCAGTAATTCCTGAATCGCACACACACATTTTAGTTGCTTTTGAGTATTGACAGAGAAATTCAGAATGCAAGATGCCTCTCAGTTGGTGGAAAACGTGTTATATCTCTTGATAAGCTAATTCAGCGGTTAATTATCCTGATTCTTTAAAACATGCACTTTGCTTCCAGTTTGATTTTTTTCCCCTGTCTTCTAACGATTGGGCTTCGTCATGCCTTTGCTAAAGAGCCTTCAAACACTTTCCTCCCTGCATAGGCAATGCAGCCTGCAAGCTAATCTCCATGAAGTCAAATTAAGGCATTCAATCCCCAAGAGAGACGTGATTTAAAACTCATCCCTCCTGTTGTTTTCTTCTATTGGCTAATTTAAGTAGCTCTCTTCTCAGCATGCTGGCTCTAGTGAATTCTGTTCCTTAGCACCCAACCCTCCAAAGTGTCATTAAATCAGGAATGAAGGGTTTGAAAGCCAGAAACTGCAATGTTCAGTGTTGCAGTGGAAATACTCTTGTGGATCTGTGCCCCGGGTTTTGCAACTCTAAACAGAGCAAACCCTAACTATACGTACAGATCCTACTATAGGGATCTTGGCATCTCCACACCAATATTTCAGGAGTGCCATATTACCTCTCTACTCCTTTCCTCTAAATCTGAGACCTTGCTCTACGCAACATCCCATTGCAAGTTATATGGAGGGTGTTTAATGCCACTATTAACAGTTGCTCTAATAGATTACTAGTGACCCACAGACAGGACCTAATGGCTTATGAAGAGGATGAAGTGAATTCTGACATCTCATGAATGGATGCAGTGGCATCAGGTTCATAGAAAATCAGTTTTAAATCAGTGACATGTTGGGTTTCTGCACATTTTGTGGATCCCAGTAAAGAACTGCTGTTTTGTGAATCACCGCAATGTGTGGTAAGCCACCAAAAATTGACAGGGCCTGCCATGGATTTGCCAGATGGGGCAAGAGTGGATCATTAACTGAAGTAATAGCCTATTCAAGTGGAAATACCTTAAGAGAATTATTTGACTGATACCTGCTAGGAGAACTAGTTCCTTCACAGCTCTGCAGGGTGATGAGGCAGACAGCTGGAAAACCTCAGAAGTAAAGTTAGAGAACCAGGAATTCATGGTCGTATACACAAAGTCAAGCGATTCACAGGCAGGACAGTAAGCTTTGGGTTAGAGAGAGAAAGGTGAAATGCAGGATT
Source organism: Pandion haliaetus (assembly GCA_013401275.1). Classification (NCBI taxonomy): domain Eukaryota; kingdom Metazoa; phylum Chordata; class Aves; order Accipitriformes; family Pandionidae; genus Pandion; species Pandion haliaetus. Next base: position 498,329 of record VYZV01040552.1, read on the forward strand.
TTATAGACAAGGTTTTGATTAACTGTGGGACTAACCAAGCTCAAAAGAAGCTAGTCTGGATGCAGTTCAGAGGCACGACAGTCAGGAGACTTAGCCAACTGGTCAGATTGACAGACAGCTCCAGGGAGTGATTCAGCCCAGCTCAGATCTGATTCACCCTCTGGAAGTGCCAAGCTTTTGATTTAGATCTTAGGTAAGACTGACTCACTCCCTGAAGGTGCCTTTCTCCAAAGGCTATAGAGGACCCACAGCACAGCAAAAGCCCAACTGGAAGAACTGGATCTGGCCACCACTGCTTTTCACTGCAACCTGCCCCAAAGAGCTGAGCCTGAAGTCAAGTTGCCTGCATGATGGGACTCTAGGAGCGTGTGTGCGGGTGCTGAGCAAGAGAATGTGCTTCTTTCCTGTGAGATGAAGCCGTGGCAAGGGAAGGTCCACAGAAGCGGGACCCCAACAGAGGGAAGCACGTGATGCCAGTTGGCTGGCACCCAAACACACCAGCCTGCTGAGAATCTCACTAAAAGCAGCTTACAAGGAATGCACGAATGTCAAAATCTCCATGTACATTTGGCAATTTTATAGCTATTACTAAGCATGTGTATTTCGGCTGGCTCTGAGGAACCAACCTGGAATAAGTCATACCTTGCTAAGTCCAAAAACAATTCTAGGTATTTATTCTTTATTTAAGGAAGAACTATTTAGTTGTTTTTAACTATTTAAGAGAGCAGCATTTTCTCCTTTACATATCTTTCTCTCTTGATGCTGTTTTTCTTGAAAGCTATCAGTTTAAATATACACTGCAGGATGTGGAAACTGGATCTTCCTATTTCGTTCTGCCCTTACTACAGTGATGGTTATCTATTTCTTAATGCTGTTGTGAAACTTGTTAGTGCTCATGAGGTGCCACAAGACTGTTGGATGGACACCACAATGACCTTGTAAAAGTTATTGTTTTGATGATGTATAAACTGTACAGATGATAGTCAAATCCAGGGATTAAATACTGCCTTTTACCTGCTCCATGAAGAGGGTTACCACACAAAAACTATTTCCTAATTATTTCTGCAGATAAAACTCATTATGACTTTCTTGATTCTTAATCAATACTTTAAAGGCCTTCTGTTTTATAGAATAGTTCATCAATATTTTATTTATTTTAATAATTTATCCTTTATTAAAGAACCAGATGGAGCCTGCGGCATACTTGTCCTCAAGAAACCAGAGCAAGGAGGAGAAGGTGCCCAGAATCCATATCACCTGGCACTGAAGACTCACATTTTCCTCTGTCCTGTCCATATGTCTGCTGTGTCTTGGGTTCAGTCACAGGGACTAACCATACCCAGTGGCCCTGCAGCGACGCTGTAATCTTGGAATGGCAGGGTTGTGGAGGGGAGGTTGTTCTGCTCCCCTTAATACTGATTCCTAACTGGGGGAGATGCCATCTGTCCCTGCTGATGGGCTCACAGCTCTCAGGAGACCTTGACATCATTTGCCAGGACATTTTCCTGGGTGCTTTCTGGACTTGGGGCAAAGGAATTAAATGTTATGGTGAAATATATGTCATATCCTTTTCTACGGAGCTGGGAAGCAGAGTTGTGAGTGACAGTCATCTCAGCTGAAGGGCCTTGTGTGCAAGACTGCTTCTTGCATGTATTTGTGAATATATATGATCCCAATCAAGAACAGGGATTTTTTTACCTAAGATGTAGGTCTGAACTGAGGAGCAGGTAAAACTGGTGAAGAAACTACTAAGGTGCTTTTACTAAGAAACCACCAGGGTGCAACTGAGGTATGATTTCATGTCATGAGATCCAGATGATATTAGGTGGTATTTCCCAGGTGTCTAGCCAGGACAACAGAATGCCAGTAGATGGAATATGGTTGCAGATAGTAGCTTGAGGAAAAGATTTTTCAGGATCCAGAATAGGCATCAATCACCTTTGCTCACATTTTTTGTACTGTTCTGGGAAAAATCGAGAGCACTTTTGGATTTATGGTTATTACTAGAAACTCAGCTAGCAGTGGTGTCTAGGAGCTCCTTCTTTCACTCTGTGTCTGGCTAGAAATGTGGCCTTTCTCTCTGGAAGCAGTCTTTGCCTTCCCAGTCTGTTCTTGCTTACCTTGTAGACCGTCAGGTGATGTAGGACATCCTGGGCAGCCTGCTGCATTGCCTCAGCCACCAGGCATGCGTTACACCATTCTCCCATACATGCACATATCAGAGGTTTAATACTTAGTCGTTCTGGTTTATAGTTGTGGTTCTGTTTTCTGTCTTCCTTTTCACCTCCAGTTGCCATTCAAGTCTTTGATTTTGTTTATAGAAGTTTTTACCTCTTGGTTTTGGCTACTTGAGTGACCATCTTTCATCCCATGATATACCATTTTAGATGGTGTCAGCTGAGTTACTTGGTCCCTATTTTGCAGTACAGATTGGACTAGTGGCAGGATGTTATCAGTGAAAAACACCTTATTATACAGTTCTTTCCCCAAGTTTGACTTGATAGAGCCTGCATTGGCCTTGAATATGGATGACAAAGCCTGTCTCTCTTTTTCCTACCCTGGGAGACCATGCTGATGGGAGAGGATTGTTTGACATATAATTTTGCCGTTGGTGAAAAGTAAATTATTGTGTAAAGGGAATAGAAATAAATACTGCTGTTCACTGATACAATAATCTAAGACAACATGATGACCAGAATGGGTACTGATTTCAGAGTTGTTGAAACCTGGCAAAGGTTTTCCTTTGGGTACAGAGTAAGCCAAAGAAAAGCGACCCAGACCCCTCAGGCTCTGGACATGTGTGCAGACAGGGAGTTAAGCAGGAGAAAATGTAAAGGGCGATAAGGATGTAAAGGAGAGCAGGAGAGCAAAGAGAGATGATAGAAGAGTGCCAGGAGGGAATGAAGAAGATTCTCCATGTGAGAAAAAAATGAAAGGTAGAAAACCACTGAATACAGAAGAGGAGGAAAAGATTAAAGATAAATAGAGCAGCAAAAGAGAGTTGGAAATAGAAAGTGCAGAAGAAAACAAAACAAAACAAAATACTAGACAGGTTGCTAGAGGTAAGATGTTAAGATAAATATGTTCAACCAGTTTTATATCACAGGGAAGTCAGATTAAATATAAAGACAGTAGGGTAAGGAAGAAATAGTACAGTATATAATGGGAACAGACATAAAGAAGGGAAAAGCAAGGGGAAGGAAAAGAAAGACCTAAAGCAACTGAGGCAGAATAAGCACATCCCTTTTGATTGTTTCGCAATATAGAACTAATGTCAGTTCCTTGTAAAACAGGCAAATAGGGAGACAAAAGGGTGAGGTTGGACAGACAGTTTGCTTCCCTCCCAGGCTCAGAGTCGTACCGCTGGTAGATGCCTGACTGTGCTCCCGAAAGCCTGAAGTATCATTGCCTTAAAATCCCTCCGTAATCAATGGATAGAGAGAGGGTACCTCCAGGAGGGAATTCAGACTGTCCATCTCCCATTATTGATTGGAAGGAGTCCAGGGTGATGAGAAGCCAGGTCTCAGTCATGTGCCTACCTCTCAAGCAATCTTCCTTACTACCAGAAAAGCCGTAACTGCCGTGTCCCTCAGCTTATTTATGCACAGAGCCCTAATCTGCACATTCACAGCAATTTTTCATTCTCAGAGAGAAGGCTGCTGCAGAGCCCTTTGGCAGGGCACAGCAGAGCAGCTAATGCTGCTCCTCTCCCTGTTGAACCTTTTTTGTGAAGAAAAATAAGATTTCAGTATTTGGATCTGCTGATACATGTCAGTCCCAACCTAAGAGATTCCCCAGTTAGACCAATTCTAAAGCAGAGAAGGCCACATACATACACCCAACTCTGCTGTGGCAGGAGGGTTCTAATCAGGACTAGGAGAAGGCAAGTCAGCTCCCTGTGCTTTCTGAATTTGTTCAAGATTTAAGCAGTTTCCAGCAGCAAAAAAAAATGTAGCTTCCACCAATCCCACTAAATTTGGGTATTACACATATTGCACATGCTTCCCCTTCAACAGCTCCATCCCTTCCAACAAATTGCTTCATTAGAGTTATTGAGCTTAGCGGAGCAACAGAGTTATTTTTTCACTTGTCCTTTCCCTATCCACCGCCTGAGCCTCATAGCATTTTAAGTCACAACACATGAGACCAGTCAGATACTGACATGGTCTGACAAGCTTTGCTTCCATGGCTTCTCCTTTGTTTAAAGCCCTGTCGATTACGTTTTCTTCTAAAACACAGGATGATTTCCAACTTTACGCCCACAGAATGATTCATTTGACTTCTGAATCGTCTGAAAGCATATGAAGATCCCTTCTCAGCATCCCCTCAAAGGGAGGAGGGTAAAAAGGGGGTGAGCATCTTTATTTCTTTTGCTTCCAGAAGTTAAGGACATGCTTAAGCTCGATAAAGGCTCTCCTTGTGCTAGTGGAGAGTTTATTAAGATGGAGTAATTGAAGTCAATGTTCAATTTAGTCTTAATAAAGCAGATGTCTTCCAGTTCCCTTGAGACCTGCCATATTAGAGGCAGATGATAGCAGTGGTTTTCACAGCACCAAGGGTAAATGTATGCAAATCCCTACATCATTCAGATTAGTGCAGTGCTGAGTGGAAACCAGAGGAGTTCTTATAGGTCTAATTCTCCCAGAAGCAAAGATCCATGCAGAAAAAGGCTCAGTTCTTCTAAAAAGAAAAGGGCCTGGTGACCCAGCCAAGATGCACAGCTAACCACCTGTTCACCCATAGCTTTACCCTTTACACGTAGGAAGGATTCCTTTGCCTTAGAGAAGAGGAAGCTCAGAGGATGGAAAAGCTTCATAGCCCTGGAAAAGCTTGTAAATAGGATCTACCTATAGTATATCTGATGCTTACAATATGTCTGGCTAAGGACAGTACACAGACAGAAAGGAAATCCCTGCCCCAAAGAACCTACAGTCTAATATCAGTACTTTCATGGATAAATATTTTTTAAAAAATCTCTATGGTAACAGAATTTCACAGCTTGAAAGAACACAGTGAAAGTGTAGTGCCTAAATCTATTTATAGAGATGTGTAGGAAACACAGTCAAGGAGAGAGACGGTATATTAATGAGAGTGGCTTGGCTATTGAATTTCTGGAATTCAGCACTAACGTGAAACAGCCTTAAGAGAGAAAAGTATCAGTAATGCAATAAGGAGTGAAGAGTTCCGAGGAGCATGCAAATAGTACCTTTAGCTCAAGGGCAGTTTTCATCCATACTGAGACTCATCCATACTGAGATATTTCCACTCCAAAATTTTCTTCCCTAATCTTACTGTTCAGAGCTTCTGGAATGACACCTTATTCTCCTGTTTGCCAAGTTACTCACACAAAGTGACGAAATAACACACGCACATGGTCTGCTGATTTTCCATAAAGCACTGATGGCCATTTTCAGACTATGTGCTATAGGTACGTAACTTGCACATTACAACTACCTCAGCATCTGATTTCCAAAGAGAGATGAACAATTCAGACTTCCTATCATCACCTAGGCTTGCTGAAATGTGCCTTCCTAAAGACTCAAGAACAGAAATTCTAACACCTAATTTAAACTTTTTTAAAAACAATCTGGATGTAGCCCCAGGTCTCTGAGATGTTCTGAGCTCTCAGAACTACAGCACGGTTAGCTCTCAGGGTATTGGTCACTTTAATTATAAATCTTGATGGTAATTCTTAGGAAGACAAGAGATAAAACCTGGATCAAAAGGAATTAGATTTATTGGCCCTAGAAAGAGAAAGCTTTTCAGTCTTTGAATTCTCTCAACACTATGAAACAAGGGGCTTCCTCTTTCAGATGAAGATGGAACCTATGCCAGTTCACTCATGTGGGTTTTTTGGCCTCAGTGATACTGCTCTCCTAGGATCTGACCTGACCTACAGGTTCATTTTCAAGGGGCACAGTAGCAGTAACAACATATGAAAATCAGCCACAACCAGAATTTCCCAACCGTCAAGCACAGATGTGGCGGTATCAGTCAAGTGTGGCGAATTGGTTGATCTTGAGCGATGTGCTGTTCACAAATAGTTCAAACAGGCCTTTGCCAGGCCAATATGACATGACTAACAGGGAGAGGCAGAAGGGAGAACTACTGACTCTCTGGCTTGTGGATTATCTGAAAGGAGCATAGACAAGTAAAGCCAGTATCACTGGTCTACCAGGGATCCAGCTCACTACCTACAAAGAAATGGTGAGATGTCCTCTGAACCACCCACCTGTGAGCTGCTTTTGATGTACCCTTCTACTCCCCTTGGTCCTCTGTGAGCTGCAATGTGTGTCAGGACTTAACAAAATTCTGCAGTGTAGCTTGCAAGATCAGTGAATCTGGCCCATCTCTTGTGGTTCGTTTCGCAGAACAGCCTCAGACTCTACTTCCTCCTGTTCCCATGGACATAATGCTCTTGTAGTTGGCAAAAGAAATGAAAATTAAGAGGATTTAAAGAAGGGTTAGCTGCACACAAGTGGACATAACTTCAGGAGAAAAAGGGAAAAGACTGAAAGGTTATGATAAAAACAGGGCAGTGAGAGTCTAAAATAAAGAAAATTAGTATCTGTGTGCTGGAAATGGAAGAAGCTGCTACTGCCTGGAGCTCATCCCGTACCCTCCTTGGGGTCTGGCTGTCTGGGCTTAGGGCCAATTTTGATAAAGCACCTCTCTGGCCTTGAAGTTGTGAGAATGCTGTTTGAGAAGCCTTCGTGGGGGCCTGCCATGGCCCATCATCATGTTCTGTGTGGCCAGAAACTCACTCACAAGGTTAGAAAAGATACTTTGCCCCTTCCTCAATACAATGAGACAAATGGTTGATTTAATAATGCAATGCTATCTTCCAGGCTGGGAAAAATGGCCTCTAAGTACTAGGTATGTATAGAGAAGGGTAAATTTATCATTGAAAAAGTTTGATGGAAAGTGCTATTTTCACTGCAGTCAGAATGTTTATCTAAATAATCACTGTTAATCAAATTATCTTAAAAAGAAATACAAGTCAACAAGATATTTTTTTCATATGTATTATCTTTTCCAGAGAAAAATGCGTTCCTTTTTTTGTGAAAGAGCTTGCCTTTTAGCTTGCTTCTAATACATTGTTTCCCATTGATAAACTCCCTCTCTGTAGCAGAATTTCTTATTAGCCCCTAAGCACATGATGTTTTATTTTAAGGTAGTGACTGTCATCCTGTTTCTATTATTTCAGTCCTTAAGGTTAGCCACTTCTCCGTGTAGCATTGCTTTCTTCTCCTGTATATTGACAATATTTCCCAACTTCGTATCATTGAGAAATTTCTCCTACAAAGTAGAAATTAATCACTTGGGAACAATGGAGAATGACAAAGAAGACCATTGTGACAGATCTGTCACAAGGTAACCATGCCTAATAAATGTGATCCTGTGATACATCAGTTGCAGTATGCCCAGTAAGGAGATAGAAGTACTTCTGCCATTGTATGCAAAGATGGAGACACCATTTATCACCTTTGCTATTTTGCAGTGAGCTGCTGAAAGAAGCTAAGAGAGAACTGAAGAGCTCTACTATTAAAAAATGCAGTACTGAGTCTTCTTTACAAAAAACATCAGGACTATATGAAAGGGGGCCAGAAAAAACAAAGGTATCAGATATAGAGGGAAGAGAGAAAGAAGGGATGTTTTTACAACCTGTGAAAAAATGGATGCAGGAAGGAAATAGATATGAGGGAAGAAAAATCAGTGAAACGGGAGCGATAGACAGAAAGAGAACAGTTAATACCTATGATGGTTTACGATTGTATCTACTTTAACATTTTGCCACAAGGAAGAGGTGTTTGAGAGTAGCAGGGAAGAGGCAAAATGCTGCCTTGGGAGTGAAACACCTGGGGTGAGCTGGGCCTGCCAGGGAGGCTGTTGTCTGCACTTGAGGCGAGCAGTGTATAAGTAGAAAATATCTTCTTACACTGGGAATAGGGCACAGAGATATTTTTCATTTGAACCTTCTTTTATTTTTGCCCGCTGATTCAGTTGCACCTCAGTGTCTCACAAAATCACTTAAGAAAATAAATACAGAAATAGAAAGTTCAAGCAGTGTGTCTTGGCATTTTTTGAATCAATCCTTTGATATTTTTATTAAAAAAATACTTTTGTTTGGAAAATTCCTTACATTTTTTCTAAAAGGGAGACAGGTTTAACTCCCAAATGTAACATTTAGCTCAATCCAAGCTAAAACTTTCATTCTTAAAAAAAATGTTTGCAGCTGTTTTTGGCACAAATGGTGAACCCATGATCTGCTGCTCGTGCTGTCTCAGATTCACATGCTGTGTGGATAGCAACATGGCAGTGAGCGCTTGCGGGGCTGCATGTCTTCTCAGAAACAATAGCACGTTTAGCAAAGAGGTATATCAGCAGCAGACAAGCCTTCTCCTTGGTGCCAGGAATATGATCCCTATACATGAAAGCACAGGACAGAATTCTTAATAAGCCACCCTCCCCATCTAGTCCCAGTTTCCTTATTTTTAACCTCTCTCCATCTCAGCACTATCTCAAGAGGCTCAGGTACTTTTCTTCCTGAGACGTTTCCTTCATACCATCCAATTTGACAGTGTAATTTTCTATACTTCCCTCACAAATATCTTCTGAGCCTCATAAACTGTAGATAATTAAGCAAGGAAACAGCTTGGGTAGCATAGACTGAGGGGGCGAGAGGCTCCCACCTCTTCCCAATGTTCCTCAGACAAATTCAAGGTTGAGGGGCTGTTGGGGTTTTTGTGTGGTGTCGTGTGTCGTCCCCCCCCCAAGTGCTCTCCTTTCCCTTGTGGTAGCAGATGCTTAGTCTAGTGGCCATGTAAATTGCAAAGCTGTCAGGACTCATTTAGACAGGTTAAACAGGCTCTGAAATCCAAAGGTGTTAGAAATGCAGATGTCAGGTGCATCTAGGCAGAAAGAAACTTTCTCCCAAGTCCCTGCACTCTTGCCTATCACAAGGCATGCAGAGGGCCACCATGTCCCCCCACCCAGCATGCAGACACCTTCTTTCCTGGGGCGGAGGCAGCTCCAGGCATGTTCCCCTCCCACCCCAGGAGTCCAGCTGGCAGGAGGAGACCACACCTCATGGGGCTTCCCCATCCTCTCCCTGTCCCTGCTGGCATTACCTTCACACCAGGCCCTGGCTCCTCAAGAGGGGAGACAAAATTGCTTTTTTTTTTCAGCCCATGGAAGAACGACATGGTCTGTGCCAAAACCAGACTGTTGCTGTAAAGGGACTGAGTCTGGGGCAGAAGATAATGAGATGAGACAGAAAGTCATGGAGAAACATGCTTGGTTTCTCTGGCTGGAAAGAGTTAGGAGTAGTGGCCTACTGACCCTAGATTAGGTTGCTCCTTCTTACAACACAAACCTTTAGTCTATCCTTTACGGCAACAGAAACGGCCAGATAAGATTTGCAGATCCCTGAACTTGCTAAAACAAACAGAGGGGCCATTACTGTCTGTGCCTGGAAACCACCCCGTGCCCCACTCTGCCCACATCACACATGAACAAAGAAATTTTTCTGACTCTTCCTCTCTCCAGCTTCTTCTGTGGACTTCCCCAAGTGTCAGGCGTAGTCCAGTCCCAGCAACAAAGGAAGAGATCTGTTCTCTCCTGATCCCACTCCCTGCCAAATGAGACAGTCTTGTTTCAAGGGCAAGAGGAAGAAGACAGTCTGAGGACACCTGAGAGATCCAGAGTACTTGCCAGCATCCTGGTGCAGATTTTGCTAGGAAGGCACAGTTTCCAACAGATTCATGAATTGCATCTGCCCTAGGCAGAGGGAGTTACCATAGAAAAGGTATTGACACAGTTGATGGGGACACGTGAATGCATTCCAAAATGGGAGGCAAAACCACAGATGAACAAGAGGAGGATATGAGGGACGAAGCCACATGGAAGTGGACAGCCACGGGTGGAGTATGAACGAATACCGAACAGAGAAATACAACAGCTCAGTAGGAAAGGTGCTGGGAGTTACAGCAGATCACAAACTGAACATGAATCCACCTGCTGTTGTGAAGGAAGCAAACACCCTGCTGAGCTGTATAAACAAAAGGATAGTTTGCCAAGCCCATGAAATAATCCTTCCACTTCGTTCAGAGTTGTCAGTGAGCCAACCTCAAGAGCCGCAGTTCTGTGTACCACCTTAGGTGGCAAATTCTAATAGTGCTTTTAGAAAATCTCCAGGACCGTAGAATTTGTTTAGATATGATAACCTTCACTGAATGGCAGCTTAGTAGCAGTAATTATGTTCTTAATGCCAACAGCCTCCCCACTGATGATAAATATATTTTTGCATTATAACACTTTACATAAGCATTACGTATTTATTAGCCAAAAGGAGAGTTTAATACAAGGCATCTAACAAATTGTATTCACTGTTCAATAGTACCTTAATCACATAATATTTTCTCTTGGTTAAAGCATATAGATGCTTTAAAAACTGGAGATATATATTTCAAGCAATATATTAATTCTCCTCTTCCTACTCCAAGTCTTTCCTGAAATGACAACTGTTATGGGTTTGTGTGGCGCGGTTTTCTTTGGTAGTGGGGGAGGGGGCTGCAGAGGTGGCTCCTTTAAGAAGCTGCTGGAAGCTTCCCTGGCGCCAAAGAGTCGGACCCGCCTCTGGCCC
>VYZV01040552.1:515358-545740 GCA_013401275.1 Pandion haliaetus
GGGTCCCACTTGGAGCCGGAGGAGCTTCCAGCAGCTTCTTAAAGGAGCCACCCCTGCAGCCCCCTCCCCCGCTACCAAAGAAAACCGCGCCACACAAACCCATAACAAGGAAGCAGCTCCAGAAGAGGCTGTGAGGGAGTGTAATGCCTTAATAATCTGTAGCCTAGAGGTAAGGGCTGGACTGAACCTCCTGATCTGAGAAGGGGATGGAGAACATCCCTGAAATGAAATTCCTTTAGGAATGTCCTTTTCACTGAAGCGTGGTGGTGAATCTCCCTCCATGAATCCTATTAGATCTATTCCTTTTTGTGAGAAATGGTGTCAATAAATGGAGATGCAGAGCGCACGTTCAGGCCCAGTGGAAGGAAGACATAGTCTAGCCTTATGGCTGAAACAGCATAAGCTCGCATGTCTAGCTTGATAGCAAATCACACCCTTATCACCAAAGCTTGGAGCTATGGGCAGGATGTGCAATGGCCATGGGGAGCACTCCTGCTGAAGCTTCAAGAGACATACATGCTGTCGCAAGAGGTAGCTATTATATTAAATTCCCTGTGTTTGAGGGCACAGAGCCCTGGCATCCGCCAAGTGAGGTCCTGAGATCTGCGCTACAAGAAAGAGGGTGAATAATCATGCTCTAAACTCTGTTTTCTGTGGCTAGACATTTCTGCCGTTCAAGCTAGTTTCCCTATTAATGGTCACTCTGATATCTCTGCCCAACACCACCAGCACACCAGTATGAGCAGTGTAAACATACCTTCTGTAGCAATGTGCTTGTAGAACCACATACTATACAAACGAAAAATTCCTCTTCCTTGAAGTATGGCTTTGTAATGCCATATCTGTGTTCTTAAAATGGCCTAAATTGCTCCCTTCGCACATAGAGACAGACATGAGAACCATGTTCACACCAGCTCAAGTCCCTGCAACAGGATAGCCAGATGTGCCCTGCACCATTCCCAGGCTGTGTGGCCAGCTTCTCTGCTGTCCCCAGCTCTCTCCTGCCACTTCCAAATCTGATACTAGCTTGGAAAGTGCTCGCCCTGCGCTCCACCGGTTTGTGTACACACCTCCTGTGAAAGACAAGAAGAGAAACAGAAGGATCTGAACATGCAGGAGGAGAAGTTGTTCCTCACACGAAGCTTTCACTCCAGCAGAGACATCAGTAACAGCTTTCTCCAGTAGATTTGTTAACAGCTAACAAGAGACAATGGAGGAGCCAGCACTGCTGCCTTTGTGTGGTTAAAAAGGCAGTCAACCTCTGATGGGGGAACGGGGACTGGAAGCCAGGCTGTGGTTATCTAGTGCTCATAAAACCTTTGGCTTGCTAGAGAGCTGCTGACCAGGAGTGCAGTGAGAGCTGCGAGCAGCCCCACTCCAGCACAGCAGCATCACTAAAAACGCAAGTGCTGAAACCTAGCTGTTATGTCCCTAAGTACATACCCTGGGTTTTAAGGGACTCAGCAGCTTCAGGGATCGGTTCCCTGGGTTAATGCAGGGTAGGGCTTGCTGGTTTGTCCACCAAATAACGTGGGGAAATTCCTTATAATGCTTTGCCCCTTGGTCCCAGCTGTGAGATGTGCCACTAGGGTAGGTTGGATGGAGGTGGGTGAGGCAGAGCCATGGTATTTGCCTGCAGAGCCCTAAATTACTGCAGTACCATCACCTGACAAATATAAAGACGTGCTCTTCTGTTACAGCAAAGGGGGAGTGGATAATTGCACCACAGGGACACCTCTGGGATCCAGCCATTTGTAGTTAATCAGAATTATTCATCTGTTTGGTAAACTTTTATTTCTTTTATGACAAGAGGAAAAATTGACTAAGGATGCAGCCAGGAGATACAGTAAACACACTAGCCTGGGAGGGGGAGGCCTGTCGATGCATGCTAAGGAGCATGCAAAGGAATAATTTAGCAAGCTTGTTTTCAGGTGGAAATGCTGAGTGCAGGAAGTCTGCTGCTGCTCTTAATGTTGAGACTGGTCAATGCATCTCTCGCTATGTCCCTGAGATGGATTGTATTTTAATAGGCTTGGCTTCTCTAGTGAGCAGCTTAATGTTCCACCTGACGGATGGTGCTTCGCTGGAAGGCTGGCAGCTCCTGCCAGGGCAGCATCTTGCTGAGGTAGAAGTGTGGTGTCAGCAGCAGGGAAGAGTCCAGCTCAAAGTGTCCATCTCTCTTGTACATACATACAGCCTGTCTTCTGAAAGCATTAGCAGAAGGGAGGAGGAAAGCAGCAAAGACCTCATTAGCAGCAGAGGTGACTGGTGCTATAGCTGTAGCCCTTCGCAGCCTAGCTGCTACAGTTGAAGTTTCAACTTTAACGAGGATCATGGTGGAAACTGGCCTCTTCTGTCCACACAGGGATTTGCAAGACTGGTTGAAATTGGGACAAAGCCAAAAGCAGACGGGGCCCTAGAGTCTCCATCTGCCCTGCAGGACATCACAGCTGGTTCCCCAGCTGGGCCCATTCTCATCTGGAGCATTTTCTCTAACCTGATGGTGGAGTTCCCTCAGTAGTAATCTGCTGTATCATGCCAGGAATAATATTTTCTCATTACCACTCCAGAGGGTCTCCGAGGACCAAAGGGAATAAGCTCAGCTGAGAAAGGAGGAGAGATTGTTGCTCCAGCATGTGACATTCGACCTGCAGTGTGAATCACAGGCGTGTGAAAGACCATCAATCTCTCCTGCCTGCTGGGCAGCACATACCCTGCTTATTTCCCCTCCCCAGAACTGAACTTCCTTGCTACAGGAGTTTGGAGGGAGATAGCATGGAAAAAACAAAGAGAAATCCAAGAGTTGCCAGGTTAACTACCTTTTGTATTCTTATGATAGACAGGTTTATGAAATACTTCTAGCCATCTAAGAAGCCCAGAGCAAGGCTTTTACAATGACTGTTATTATAGGGAAAAAAGTAGATTAATCTTGCTCATATAATCAGAGACCTGCAGCCTGACTCTCGATTATTTATTTATTATCCTCATTTCCTGAAGAAACAAGCCTTATGAAATTGTCGTTCTCCCTGATGCTTCCCAACCTCCTTTCCTGTGTAGCTTTAACTTTTTGCCTGATTTCAACCAACCTTTAAGGAGGTTTCAGAGATATGAAACTCCTGTGCCTTTGTAAGAATTGGGGCTAGATAGAGGAAAGGGATCCAAATCAAAGTCACCACCAAAGGAAAAGTTTCAAAGTTAGCTCTACAGTTATCTGTTTTGCTCAACCCACCCACCCAGGTCTGCTGCAGAACAATCTTCCCTCTGCCTAGCTGCGAAATTAGGGACATGGGAGGGGGTCATGAGTCCCATGATGCAGCCAAGGGGGTGGGCAGGCTATGGAAAGCCCTGCAAACAATGACATTGTATAGGAATTGGGGGGATGCATAGGAGCAGGGGTATAAATGCAGGCAGAACAGGGCTTTACTAATCCTACTGCTCTCAGAGCATATTTGTAGTGGTGTCAGCAGCACTAGCTGCACCCCAACGATAGGAGCACAGGCTAAAACACAGCCTCTACCCCAAAGAGCTGCCCACCAAAAGCTTGCCTGCCATTTTTGTGGAGTCATTTAGGCCTCCTTCCAATGTAGAGTTTAACCTTTCACCTGTCGTGGTCTAACCCCAGCCAGCAACTAAGCACCACGCATCCACTCGCTCACTCCCCCCACACCCAGTGGTATGGGTGAGAGAATTGGGAAAAAAAGTAAAACTCATGGGCTGAGATAAGAACAGTTCAATAGAACAGAAAGGAAGAAACTAATACTGATAATAATAACAATAATAAAATGACAATAATAATAATAAAAGCAGTGGAATATACAAACCAAGTGATGCACAATGCAACTAATAACCACTTGCCAACTGATGCCCAGTTAGTTCCCGAGAAGCGATCCCCCCAGGCCAACTACCCCCAGTTTATATACTGGGTGTGATGTCACATGGTATGGAATACCACTTTGGCCAGTTTGGGTCAGCTGCCCTGGCTGTGTCACCTCCCAACTTCTTGTGCCCCTCCAGCCTTCTTGCTGGCTGGGCATAAGAAGCTGAAAAATCCTTGACTTAGCCTAAACACTACTTAGCAACAACTGAAAACATCAGCGTGTTAACGTTCTTCTCATACTAAATCCAAAACATAACACTATACCAGCTACTAGAAAGAAAATTAACTCTATCCCAGCTAAAACCAGGACATCACCGATCAAAATCATTTGAAGAAAACCACTGCCTTCAGCTGGGCTGTTTCCCAGACCAGGCACAAGGTTACGTATCTTGTTGAATCAAAGACTTGCAGAGTGAAGTGAGGAGTGAGGTGGCATTGTGGTAATTACCCTGCACAGGCGTAAGTGGCCATTAAACCTATTTGCATGCCTTGGGTAGTGAAGGAAGCCTGTGCAGTTAAATAACATGTTGATAGTTCCAGTAACAATTTAGGGAAGTACAGGGCAATATTTCAGATAATGAAGCAATCTTACCTACTTGTCAAAAGTAAAACCTGAAAATTTTACAGACCTTATTGTATTTTGCCTGAGAGGAAAAAGGAGCTAGAAGAGGCTTGATTGAGGTATTCATAATTATATGAGAAATAGTGAAAACTAATCAGTCTGTTCTTTTTATATTGTCACGTAATGCAAGAACAAGGGGACTCTTAAAATGTAAATTAATAAGCAGTACATTTAGTGTTCAAGTGTATTTAGTGAATTGTGTTACAATTACAGTATATATAAATAATCCACCAATTTCCATAAAACTATCTGATAAAATTCACCCATAAAAATAGTTCATTTCCCAATTCACTTTTCATTATGCGAAATCCTTTAGAAACCCAAGGGAAACTGTGGGCTGGGGATTGTAAAAGGCTGTATATTTAGAACAATGCCGAGGAGCGGACTGACTTGTGCAGCATGTACTCCCCTTCAGAAATTCACAGCCCTAGGAAGTTAAGGACACTAATGCAGGGGCTGGCTAAAAGGAAGGGAGAAAAGAGCCCACACTGGATAATTTTACGACCATTAGTAAATTTGTATCTATACAAGCTAAGATAATTATAATGGTAATCATATCTCATGCTTCAGAGCCTAAAGTGATTGCCTGCAGAGGCCAGGGAAGCCTTGGAGAGTTTCCACTGAAAGGAAGATTAGAAATGCCTAAGATTATTTAATTTGGTCATATTGGACATAGCAGAAAGAAGATACTTATTTCCCCTTTTAAAAGCTTTTCCCTTCTCCTTCCTGAATCAGTTTCTTCCCTGTTGGCTTGACCTGTAACCTGGCATCCCCATTGCCATCTTCACTTTTTTTTGCCTTTCCTGCCTATTTTGTGCCTGAATCTTGCTGTTTTCCCCCAGATCTGCTTGCCAGTGTCTCAGCCCATTCCTCTCTTGTGCTTGTCTCATCATCCCCTCCAGTGTGAAGAAGCTATCCTCGCATCCAGTGTCCTTGACCAGACTTCATTAGCGATCCCTGCTCTGACTTTGTTGCTCCCCAAGTGGCATCAGCCTGTCTCTTCTCTTTGCATGCGAGCAGCTCCCTCCATCAACGGAGCCTTTTCCAGCCAGGCTCTCCAGGCTGTCAGTATTTCTGTATCCCAATCGTTCCAGTAAGACCCATCGGAATCATGATACTAGTATCAAGGAGGACAGTCTTGTTTTACAGATTATCCACTGCTTTAAAAAATGAAGGAAGTGAATAAAGAATCAGAAATGCCTTATGTTGCTGTGGGATTTGATGATCTGATCTCTTCCTTCTTTCCATCCTCCTGCCTTTTTGCACCTTCATTGCACAATGATCCCACGTGGCACCAGATTCAGATAATCTCTCATGGAGAATTTTAGATGTCTCCACAAAGTGAGGTCTCCACTGATTTCAGTGAACCAACATGTGTAATAACAGGTATGAGAGAATGTCAGAAATCAGCCTCAGGCAGAGAAGACATGGTCATTCTCCACACTTACGAAGAAATGAGATAGGAAAGAAATGGTGTCCTTTTATTACTCTGTGCCACCTGCTCACAGCAACACAGTGAAGAATAATTGACAACAAAGGGCTGCTATTTCCCTCTCCATGCAAGGAAGATGGAAGTACAGATGGAGATTTTATTGCTTCCTGCCACAAAATATCCAAGTTTTCTGAGCCTGTTGCAGAAGATGCTATTGCAAGGAAATGCCTGCCTCTGGTTACTCCCTTGCTAGAAGCAACAACCAGGCTGTGACTTTCTGAGGTTGTGTGTGCATAGCAAGACAAAGGAGCAGGCCATGAACACACTGATCCCTTTGAGCCATTTGCTTTCTGCCTATGATAATAGCTTTTACCTAAGGTTTCATAGGAGCTCAAAGGATCAACTGTGTTTAGGAGCAGAAGAGCTGTCGATAGGCCTGGATCATACTCCATGCACTTAAATCCCCTGAAGAGGAGCCTGGGCACACACCGAAGTGCTGAGCATGCCTGGGGCTTCTCCTCTGCAAACCACAGTGGCAGCCTCTTCATGCAGGTCTCCAGATGTGGATGATCAGCAGTGCTGGTTTGGAAAGAGGGCACGGGTGACAGCTTAGCTGATAGCATATACATAGCCTGGGATGTTGCCAAGGTCTTGGTCTGCTCCTGCATGCGTTGCTTCTGAGCTGGAGTTTATGCCAAAGCTGTGACTGGGTCCTGAGACCAGGTGCTTAGGAAAGCTCTGAGAAATTTATTTTCCCTGTGAGTGAGGTAGTTCACTTTAGGATACTTCAGAAGAAGGAAAATAATAATTTGAGAACTAAAGGCAGCTATGATAAAGGTATAGAGAATTATGAATGGCAAAAGGAAGGCTGAGAAAGCACTGCTAGTCGGCCTTTTTGGTAACAAAAAATAAATTGGCGGCCATTGAATGAAATTACAAAGCAACACATTGTGAGTGGGTGAAAGGTAGTGTTGTTTATAAAAGATATAATTAAACCATGATATTCACTGCTCCAGAGATTGAGAGGGATGGCTCTCCAGGTTCAAGAAGTGATTCAGCATTTATATAAATAAAAAGAACATCTGCAAGGACACTAGCTAAAGACAATTACAAGGGCTATCAATCCTCATGCTTCAGGGCATGGTTACCTGCTGAGGTCAGGAAGAAAATTCTTCAAGATATAGCTCTAAAAAGTAAAATGCATTATTGGGCATTGATGGGTATTGGATACCTTAGCAGATGGTCCTTTAATCTGTTCCACTATGCAATTCTTTTGTTCCTCCGTATCACAAATCAGTGAAGCATTTAGGTGTGTGCTCAAATTCCATTTTGAAATCAATAGGTCTTAAACATGTGCATAAATGTAATTGCACGATTAAGTGCTTTCCAGAATAGATATATTAAGAAGCTACTTTAATATTTAGATGTATTGAAGTGGATTTTGGTTCTGGACTGATGGTTCAATGCCAAAATCACACACGCAAAGCCTGTAGAACTTACTATATCATCTCATACAACAGAGAAACTCCATACAACAACGTGCTGCCAGTTCTAAAAAACTTCAACCTTTCATCTCAAAACCCATGAATTTGTGACTATAGCTCTACAGTTCATTCGTACAGATAATCCCATATGCATATAGTCATAATCACACTAGTCTAAAACAGTCAGTGTCTTCATCTTTGGGCTTTCTTTGGTGTGAATAAAATGAGCTTTGCCATCTGCTACAGTGTCCTCCCTCGTATTTGCATCCTACTGGTTCATCTTGCATTTCTAGATAAGGCGGCAGCCAGAAGATCTCTTTGAAGATTTAAGTTTCCCTTTAAACTTTGAAGCCCATCCCTTTTTATCCTCCTTTCTTCTTAGAGGAGATATCACTCAATCCCAACAGTCTTTCAGGGTCAGTAGCAGGGCTCTGAATACGGGAGAAACACAGTCCTGATCTGATCTCTCTACAGAGTCAGGACATAGTAGACACTCCCCATGTTGAAGAGGTTTCACCTGGCGAAGGTCATATGGAAGTATAAACAGCAGCTTGAGTGTTATTCACAGGTCTTCTCAAACATTGCTGACAGGTGGTTAAAGGGTTTGACAGATACAGAAGACCAGGGCAACTGATGTGGCTGAAGGATAGATGTTACCAAAACCCCGGGTTCTTGCAGCTCATAGTGTTACTCAGTTAAAAGGCTACTTAAAATATTGCCAGAACAGAGGGAGAAGTTCCTCTCCTGTGGGTCTGTCTTCCTTGTTTTCCTCTTGGGACTGATTGGTGCTTGCAGAGGGTCTGTGGCGACTCACCTGGGGTGGCTGGGAGAGCTTCAGCAAGATGCAGCAGGCAGCACTTCTTCCTTCCAGAGGCTAAGTGTTCAGCCTGAGCAGTGCTCATAGGGACCTACACACTGAGATCAAGGGAACATTTCCAATGTCTTATGGAGGAGCTGGAACTGGGCCTTTACAGAACACGGAATAATTCAATCAGACCTCATGTAGGGGTGAAATAGATCTCTAACACTTAAGAATCAGCACTTAATAGCACACAGAAAGGCATAATTTTCGGTCTGTATAGGTAGATATTATAGATCTGTGCTAATAAGGAAAACCATAAATTGAGGGATTTTTCTTAAACAGCTCTTTTCTTCCCCTGATCATTAAACATAAAAGTAAAGATGTTGTCTGGTGTAATCAGACATAGGTCTTGAATTGCTATTTGCTTCCAGCTTCATTTAAGATAAAATTTAAACTGCTTAGTTTAAATGCACAATCTTAGATACCTATAAAAGACTGACTTGCAGAAAGTGATAAGCAGATGCTGTCTGCCAATCTGTTCTACTTAAGTCATTTCTAGTTCAGTGTTCAGAAGGTACCCAACTTGGTGCCTGACCATCCTGATAAACTTCTATGATGAAACAACTGGTTGGGTAGATGAGGGAAGAGTAGTGGGTATTGTCTACCTAGGCTTCAGTAAGGCTTTCAACACTGTCCCCCATAAGAGAGACAAGCTGTTGAAGTATGGGCTGGTTGAGCAGACAGTGAGTTGGATTGAACACTGGCTGAATGGCTGGGCCCAGAGGGTGCTGATCAGTGGCACAAAGTCTAGCTGGAGGCCAGTAACTAGTGGTGGCCCCCGGGGGTCAATATTGGGTCTGATCCTGTTTAACATCTCATTAATGATCTGGATGATGGGGCAGAGTGTACCTTCAGCAAATTTTCAGGTGACACAAAACTGGGAGGAGTGGCTGATACACCAGAGGGTTGTGCTTCCATCCAGAGCGACCTCAACAGGCTGGAGAAATGGTCTGACAGTAACCTCATAAAATTCTGCAAGGGACCCCAGGCACCAATAAATGCTGGGGTGGGGGGTGGGGGTGGTGCTGGCTGGAAAGCAGCATGGCAGAAAAGAACCTGGGGGTCCTGAGGGACACCAGGTTGAACATGAGCCAGCAATGTGTGCTTGTGGCAAAGAAAGCTAATGGTATCCTGGGCTGTATTAGCAGGAATGTTGCCAGCAGGTCGAGGGAGGTGATCCTTCCCCTCTGCTCAGCACTGGTGAGGCCACACCTGGAGTGCTGGGTCCAGTTCTGGGCTCCTCAGTGCAAGAGACATGGACACACTGGAGGGAGTCCAGTGAAGTCTGCTAAGATGATTAAGGGACTGGAGCACCTCACATACTAGGAAACACTGAGAGAGCTAGGACTGTTCAGCCTGGAGAAGAGAAAGCTCAGAGGGCATCTCAGCAATGTATATAAATACCTGAAGGGAGGGTGCAGAGAAAGTGGAGCCAGGCTCTTTTCAATGGTGCCCAGTGACAGGGCAAGGGGCACTGGGCACAAACTGAAACACAGGAAGGTCCCTCTGAACATCAGAAAACACTTTTTTACTGGGACAGTGACCAAGCACTGGCACAGGTTGCCCAGGGAGATTGTGGAGTGTCCATCCTTGGAGCTGTCTGGACATGGTCCTGGGGAACCTGCTCTAGGTGGCCCTGCTTGAACAGGGCATTGGACAAGATGACCTTCAGAGGTCACATCCAAATTCAGCCAATTTTGTGACAACCAAAAGCCACAGTTACAATTGCATGTCTTAGTCTAGGCTCTTCTGTGTAAGCCACCAAAGAGGGGGCTAAAACCCTACTAAAGAAGTTTCCATGTACTGAAAGATTCCCTTTATCCTTTAACAAGCTCTAGTAATTGTATGTTGGGAGCTCCCTTGCGCATGTAATGTTCTTTATAGTCCTAGTAATGTGTTCTGGCTGAGGATATCCTGAACTTCTAAACCATTAGCATTTCCTATAGGATAGTATGTACGCTTATGAGTTCCTTTTAATATGTGATTTATAAGGAGAATATCAAAATGTGTACTCAGCGCTTCTAGTGTTCATGTTTCTGCGTCTCCACTCTGCTCCCGTCAGACAGAGCTCTACACCCCTTCCCTCCTCAGCTCTCATTTTGTGAGAGGGCTGCAGAAGTTCAGCACTCTCTGGGTTAACGCTCAACGCAATTGAAAATCTTTATCTCACAGTGTGTGGGACAAATTGGATTTGAAACGGCTACAGAGGGTCATCAATTCTTCAAATGGACATAGCATGAGTCTCCCATAAACTGAAACATAGCTGGTGCTGCACAGATTCTTCTGAGAGGTTATTATTAGGGAATGGGGGGTGTTTTCAAATGCATGGATGTAATTTATCATGACTAGGTTTTGTTAGCAAGAAATTTAGACAGTTTCTGTTACTGCAACCTAATAAGTCATTTTATCAGCATATTTATTTCCTTGGCTGCTGACACCTTGGTAACCCTCATACCCTCTTAGTATCACACAGCAGGAAAACAACTGACAAATAAAGAGAAATCATTGTGAACTCACTGAAATTGCATATTCCATCTGGGAAGCTTGGATAATGCAGTTCAGTAATAAAGCAGAGTCCATTAAAGGTATACAGGCCTCTTGCTCCCTCTCTGTGTCTCATCTTGTACTGTATATAGCAGGAAGAATCTGTAACCAAGGAAATACATCATGAAATCCTACCCAGCTGCCTGGCTGTAGGGGAAACTGGCAGCAGTATTTTTGGATACAGAACAGGCAAGGGTCCTAAGAGAAAGCCGAGGGTAAATGACAGCAGAGCTGGGCCTCCGTGCTTTACTCCCTCCCCAAACATTGGAACACTTGCACAGATATCTACCTTACCCTAGTTAGACCTCTGGACCTCTGCATAACCTGGGGTCGCAAGCAGCTGCTTGTTCCCCTTAGAAAAATCAGTTCCAATTAGGTCTTGCAAGATCAGTTTCTCCTGGTTCAGCTCATCTCTGCTATTGCTAAATAATTAACCACTTATTTGGCAAGTACTTTATATCTTTTCCCGTCCCTGCATCTCCAACCACACATACAAACAGAAGGGCAATTAAAAGTGCATTTACCTGTGACCCTTAGGGATTGACACTTGCTGTGAGAGTCAATGTATTTTGCTTCTATTAGACTAGCAGAGAAGCAAATTCCAGGGTTTAAGAGCACCAAGCAAAGGTGACATGCAGCCAGAATAGCCAGATCTCCAATCTGGAGAGTACATGCAGAAAAGCCTAAGATTTTTCTCAATTGATGTAATGAACAAAAGCAGCCTTAGGAAGGGAAACCACAGCCCAGAGATGGAAGGGCTTTGTAAATCAGAGACAGCTTCTCAAATTGCTCCTAAAAGCTATGAGAAAACTGCATAAGTACAGAAGGGATCTTCCATTTCCTCTGATGACCACAACGGAGTTAGCACGAAGCCATGCCCTATTCCAGACAGAAACAGCTTGGCAGGATAGCCACGAGGGCAGAATAGGAAGAATACTTGTTATAAGCACAGGGTCAGACTTAGTTGGATGTGTAAGGAGGTGGTACCCGGCCGTGTGGTGGGCAGCCATCCTTCCTGCCCCTCTCATCGCTCCCCACGTGCTGCAGGCCCTGTCTGCAGACACCAGCTCTTGTAGAAACAGATGAAAATTTTCCACTTAAATATTTTTGTACTGGAAAAGTTACAGTTTGCGTTAGTTCAGTTTATTTTCATGAAACGAAGAGCATGGATAGAAAGTGAATGCTTTCCTGGAGTTTTACATTTCATAGGTCAATAAAACTCCAAGTAAACTGAAAGTCTGGCAAGGAAGGAATCAGTGAACCAGGGGAGATAATTTTGTAATTCTGATTACTAAAACAGAAAGGAAAATACTGCCAAGGTGAAGAAGAGAAATTTTTTTGTAGATTCCTAAGCAAATCCTCATTTCTGGAAAACTTGTCTTTGGAAAGAGAACTAGAGGTACTTTTACAGCCAGCACATCTGCACCACAGCTGTCTTATGTTCTCTCTGATCACGCATGCAAATGACAAGAGGGACAAGCCTGGACAGCTGGCAAATACCCCTGAAGATCATTGACACAAATGATCAACTGCCTGAACCTTTCTTTGGTGCTTATCAGCAAAGAAGGAAAGGAGCTACTGAAGGAGAGTCCCTGTGCATTCTTGTCAGGATCAGTCAGGACACAGCAGCAACATGGTCTCAACAAATCAGTATAGAAAAATGATCATCCACCTTTGTTAAGAGGCACTAAATTGAACAAACCAGTGAGGTCTCAAGTACTGAAATTTATTTTGCAAAGGGTGAAGTATTTACAGAGCCCCAAAGAGCACTGCAGTCCCTCTCTTCCATCTCTTCATTCATCTTTCCCACAAAACCAAAATCCAAGGGCTGAGGGGTATGCATATGACTTGAGTCTATACACACTGTGAACAGTCTAATCTGCAGGCTACATCACTTTCCTATGTCTAAAAACTTAAAAAGAAAAGCCAGAAGGGAACTCATCCTGGAGAAGACACGACATCTTTCTACTCTTGCAGAGCCAGTCCTTTCATCCCACTCTGAGGCTACTTGCTCAAAGACTAGAACTGTATTAGAAACCTGTTTCTTACAAGCAGCACCTTGGACTTAACAGCAGGTTAAGTATTTCCACTGGTCAAAGCCTCACAGTGATTATGGCCGTCAACGAGAAAAGCTCTTCTTAGCCTTGAAATAGCCAAAGCAGAATATTTCCAAACATTGCACCCAACCCTTTCTTCTTGGTCTGAACATTGCTCTGTAGAAAGCAATGAATAGGTGAAGTCCCCAAAGGAGCCCTTCTGGGTGGCAGACCTTCTGTGAGGCTGGGTCAGCTGGAGGGATGCTGGCTCAACACTGGACTTAACTTGTTTAGCTTCATTGACTTCAGTGAAGTTATTCCTGATTTTACACCAGCAAAAGCAGAGTTGGAGGCAGCATGAAAGAAATCAGCAATAATGGGAAGTGGTTGCTCAATCTGCCATTCAGTGGGCTTCTACCAACCAATGACAGTTGTGTGCACAGGAATGCTCTAATATAGCTAACAAAGCCTTTTACTACTAATGATACAGTACTAGTTATGCTATAATACTAGGTATTCATAAATAAGCAATTATTTCTTGCTGTGCTTTGCAAAAAGCATATTGCTTTTCCTTCCAGGTTGAAAGTTGACTGGTCAGAAATCCTTGCTTCTCATCATTAGGCTCTATCTGACACTCTTGGTGTCAATTCAGTTTTAAGGAAAGCATCTGTGCTGAGCTACATTGCTCAGGCTACAGGATGGTCAGAGAGAAAAGCAGGAACCAAGTGGACTGTGGAGGTTATATCCACCTGCCAATGTAAAAACTAGGCCTGAGCCAGCCTTACTTGTCTTTTCAAACCACTTTGTGTCAGATAGCAGGACTCATGTCAGAGCACAGGACCCCTGCAAGAAACAAACAGGGGAATTAATGTTCTCCGAATGGCAGGGATGGGGAAGGGTGGTGTGGCATTTGTGACAGCTTCCCTCATCCCTGGGAATTCACAGCACAGTTTTATATCAGTTTAGAGTGAAAACTAAGAACAGTAGGAGAGGCAGAGCTAGAAAGAAGCCTTGGCTTTGGGTGCCTATATCTGAAGCCAGGATATTGTCCTTGCAGAATATTTACCATGTACATAATTAAACCCCTAAGTGCCAGCTGAACTGGAAATCATGCTGTGTGGTGCCTCTCCTACCGTCTGAATGACTGTTAGACAGTTGGCTCTGTTTTGACACAAAAATGCAGTCCATCATAGGCCCATTCATCTGTCATCTGTTGCCTGCTTGTCTCTTTTCCCATTTAGTTGTGTACAAGATGAAATGTTTTCCTCCTGCTGCTTGTCTGTTTTTTTTACACTTCATTTTCTTTGCTGTTTTTTATGTACCCACAATGAAATAGCCACATAGAGTCACATTGCCAGCCATAATTGTGGACTGAAGCTATATTGGCTTAAGAAATAAACAGCCATCTTCATATTTTTCCTTTGTCTTTCTCATTACAAAGCTGAAATGAACATATTATTAATTAGACTTCAGTCTCTGCCCCCCTCCCTACACTTTAAATAACTAGTAGAAGAGCAGGGGAAAAGTTACCAGGCATTGTTATACATTCATTACTGTGACATATTAAGCAGAGAACCAAAGTAATGATAGAGTAATGCAGCCAAACAAAATTACCTGTATTATATTGTCAAAGGCGATTGAGACACAGTCAGTTATACATATACAAACCACAGGAATTGTTTAAAGAGCAAGTAATTACAGGGCCAGTGGAGGAGGAGTTTTAGATGAATACTCTCATGAATTATTTACTATAAGACTGTGGAAGATTTTTTTCCTGAAAATAATTGCAAAAAGTAGCCACAAATCAGGCTATTTGCTGAGCTGGTCTAAAGTAATGACTAAGTATGTATGTATTTCTGTGCTGGACTGTGCCAGAACTGTCTGACCCACTCTGGCAATAACAGAAGTTCTCATTTTGTCTATTTTTACCCCTCAGTGCTGAAGAAAATAAAATAAATGTTTACCCAGGAATTTAAACTCTATGTGACCCTCTTGATTTGCAAGGACAAAAAACTCCCAAACCTTGGAATATTGCCTTCTGCCCTCCTGGTGTGTTTTTACATACCACATGACAGCTCCTGAAGCCTACCTCTTCCTATGAAGCTTTCTCCTTTTCAGAGAGCGAAGATGATGAAGAAACTTTTGAGATCTCCTAGAGTACTCATGATTCATCATGAGTCATGATGCTTTAATTTTGGAGTACACTAAACATGAAGGTTAAACTCATTTTTTGCTAAGGAAATAGCTGGGGCTGGATTTTCAAATAGTTTTAGGCATCAGGAGATTCAAGAAAATGCTTAACAGGATTTTTAAAAGTTCTTGATGTGGTTAGGCACAGGGTTCATATCACAGACACATAAAAATTAGGCACCTAATTTAAGCACATCCTCCGGATCTTCCGTCATCGATGGAACAAGAGGGCTTCCTCCAGAGGAAAATTCAGTCTATCAAATGAGAGGTGAGAAGAACATCCGTGTCTCTCCAGTAACTGGAGAGGCCCACGTTTCTCTGAGGTTAAGTGGGCTGAACCCCACCTCGATGCTCAGCTCCTGTGGGACAGACAATCTGCCCCTTGGCCGCTCTCTGGCCACAGCAGCTCTGAAGCAGCCGTGCCTCTGCCCAGCTGTAAACCAGGCCCACGCGCCCATCCTGCACTACCATGTATCACCCTGTGCGGGATCAGTTTTGGAAAGAAACAGGGAACACCCAGCAAATGTGCATTATGGAATGCCCTTCCTTTAAAAAATCACTCGGCGTAGTCCCCGTGCATCCAAGGCCCGGGCGCAGCTGCAGCGCTGTCGGTGTGCAGCTCCCACCGGGGTCATGGCCGAAGCCAGTCCTAAGCAAAACATTTCTGCATGAAACAGTCTTTGCCAAATCCGGTTTCCTCCCCCCACCCAGAACCAGTGGCATTAGAGACCTTTGTCGTGGTGTCTGGGGGGGTACCTGAGCAGGCAGACCTGCGGCAGGCTTCAGTGGGCACCTCGACGGGCACGTTCTGCTCTTGTCAGTCACAGCTGGACATCCCTTGCGTCACGCTCGTCATGGCACATACTCAGCACATACTCTCTTCCCTCCAGCCTCCGCCGGTGAATCGTACTTCTGCAAAATAACCAGAGTATCCTCTGGACAAAAATGAAGTAACTCGGTAAAAAAGGAAATAAATAGGATTGGGCACAAGCAACTCCTGCATGCTCGTTGTGCTACAGGCACCGATCTTCTGGGGGAAATCTATGTGTAAAGATGAAGATGCTATCTCTTGGAGATACTGTGACGCAAGGTTCATCAAAGCTTGAAAAGCCACTACATTGCTACCGAAATTTATCAGACTGCCTGCCAGACTCCTGCTGGCTCTCACCCAGATTCCAAGCTACCTGAGGAATTATTACTTTAAAAGCTTCTTTAGATCTTGTCAGCTGCATCTAGCTCACCATGTATGTAGATCACAGTTCCTGACAAAGGAGATGGGATCTGACTCCAGGGTTCCCTGTCATATTTTAATAATGCAAATTTTTAATGGCTGTAAATGAGGGTTGGTCGGGGGGTTTTTTGCTATTAAATATATTGAACTGAAAATTATCAGAAAATATTTTTTTATTTTTGTAACAAGAGGTGCAAGTTAAAAAACATTATTTAAGAAATTTTCAGTGAAGGAGTAGGGTCACAATACCAGGGCTACATAAGAGATAGGGCAGTCAAAACCAAATAAAAATATTTTAAAATTATTAAAGTGAAATATTTCCCTCTCACTGGAACTAGGTTTTGTGTATGGGGAGGGTTTCTTGCTATGAACATTTTTAAGGGATCCGTTTCTCTAATCTGAAATGTAAAAAAATATTATCGGATTTCAAGTGTTTCCCACTTACATCATTAAAGACAAAAAAGCAGAACTGATTTACTCATATGCAATTTGAGCAACATAAACTTCAGATACCTCTGCCTGCACTGACCAGAACACCAACACGGTGATTTTACCTATTTATTATCACACAGTTAATTTTACCTGTACTGGTATTTAACTTGCTAATGGTCTTGATTAACTGTCCTCTGGGAGTTCCTTGCACTCACATGGACACTACTGGTGATACAACATTTCAGGCAGTCAAAATACACCTTTAAGAAGCAGTAAAAAGATAAATCTGTGACCACGTAAAAGAACAATGAGCTTTTAACTTTCACTTATGAAAAAGGAGAAAAAAAAAAAAAGATAAAAGAAAAACCTCTCTAGGATTCATCTAACAAGCCTAATTCAACAGATAAAACAAGTGCTCTGCAAAGGGAGCCGTGTTCATTACAGCGTTAGTTCATTAGAGGTGAGGTGGCAATGCTTCTGCTGCATGCAGCTGAATCATGCCCCACAGCCTCCGGGGAGAGCAGGCAGTTGCTCACTCATCTGCCTCTTCACCGATGAAGCGGACATGCTGACGTTTGAGACTGAGCATCCCTTAATGCAAAGCAGGAGAGCTCTGCTCTGCTTCGGGATGCTGAGCCCACCTGCTGTTGTCTCCTTTCGCCATCCCCCTCCTCCCCCTGCCTGGCCCATGCAGCCACCGTGGGTTATCCTGCTCCCGTGTTTTTGTCGTCACTCAGACCTGATCCCCTGATGATCCACATCCTCCTGGGACCACAGTACCTCGCAAGGCTGCCTGGATGATTGCACACATGTTGAACCGGAGCAAATTGGCATGGTCCTGCTTCTCCCGCTTCCGACTGCTAACTGGTCATAGAGGATCTGAGCTGCTTAAGGACTCTTAATCCATTAGGGAGGCTGGAAGCACAGGCTCACATTCCTGTTTCTTTCCCAGTTTCTGATATTTTGCAAGTAGCATTAGAAACATCACTTACCGGGGTTTCCTGACACTTCCCTTTGTAAGTCTTTATTTTCAACTTCTACTTGCTTTAACTGCACAGATGTTTCCCATGTGGGGTTTTTATCTCGGAATAAGCATATGCATTTTTTAAGTTTTAACAAAATGGTTGAAAAATCCCCTGAAATGGGGCTAGGGGAAGAGACAGCACTATTTTGCCATGACAGCAAGTAGGTAAAACTTTATTTTAGAAACTGTTGTGCCCCCATCCATTGGAGGATGGACATCCTATTTGGTAGAAGTGGTCTTTCCCCTTTCTACTGTTGCGACAGAAAACAGCTTTCACTTGGCAAGGCTGAGCATTTGAAACATTTTATTTGTGCTCATTACAGCCTTGTTAGAACATGGCTGCTAAATGTTTGAGAGGGTTGTAGTGGCCAGCTCAGCTCTGTAAGCATTGCCTTTGAGGAAGACCTGGGTGGGCTCCCTCCAGGCAGGAGAGGCTGAGCAATGCTCCAGGCAGACAGGCAGGAGAGCAGGAGGCTGGAAGCCTGGTTTTCTTGCCTTCCCAGCACAGATTCCTCCAGCAAGGAGAAGGAGACAGCAGTGTGGCACAGTAAGCTGGTGGGAGAGGAGTTTATGGGGCTCTAGAGGGAGTAAATGCATAGACAGAGGAGTCTGAAAGCCAATGAGAGAGGAGAGGGAAGTGGGGAAATAAAAGAGGAAAGGAGAGAAACCTCCCTGGCCCTCTTGTAGCTACCAAGAATGCTGCTGTCTTTTCTAAATTCATTATGCTTTGCTTTAGGTTGTAGAGGAAAAGTTCCAAAACAGCATAAGGTAAGGTCAAACACTTGCTCCAGGATAACAGTAATATCAAAAAACATATGCTGTGTTGTGTTATCACCAATTAGCAATTGCTTCCACTGTGACAAATGGTCCCTGAATCACCATACTTCCAGGGTAAGGAATACATAAAGAGTAATTGTGAGTTACGGACATCTGAAGTGTTTATGTAAATGCTTATTGTTAATAATAACAACAACAATAATGACAATAGAGAATCTCCTGTTTTGCATGGTTGTGGTTGCTCAGAACAGCTGTTTTAATGAGACATCTGCCAGTGAAACAATTTAGCCTGAGGATAATGAATAACTGTTACTTAACTGAGACAGTATTAGCATAAACTCTGCTTAATGGGGACACATTTGGCCAGTGAATAGTGATTTCTTGGTACTTATCTAGGTGTTTAATAGTGAAAATTACGAGCTTGTGGCAAAAATAAATGAGCGAATGAATAGTCATATAGTATATCCTGTGATTTTTCTGGTTGCTTTAGTTTGAAATACCTTAAAGGGATCTTGTCAGAGAGTGAATTATTCAAAACTTAGGGAACCTTTGTGGTGGGTGCTTGGAAATGCTGAAACACTGATGATCACCAAGAGTCGTGGTCTTTGTCTTTTACTACATAAGTTATTAAAATGTGAAGACACAATAATTCGTATCCCTATTTTATGGCATTATTTTCTCTAATCTGAATCTTTCCATATATCTCATTATGCAGGTATATGTACATATGCATGTTTAACACACCTTACTCTGGATTGTTTCAAAGTTGGGTAAACCAAATATCCAGAATGGCATTTCAGGTAGGGAATTCTGTTCTGATAGACTCTGCTTAGCAGAATTGCCAAATTTTTCTAGTTCCTATACAGACGGGTTTCAGAGTGCTGAGACAACTGCATAAAAACTTTATGCTGTGATGGGCAAGCACAGTGGTATGTTCTGATCAAAGTTATAGACATGATTTTTGTAGACTACTGATTGTCCATGCAAGAAGTAAAAGCTTGCTTTAAGTGATAACATTATTTGCTTTCAAGGGAGATGGACTCTATGTCTGTGTGTGTGTTGGCTGTTATCACCTGGCTTTAAAAAAAATGCTAGCAAAGACTATATTCTTTATGAAATAAACTAGAATAATGAGGTTAAATGAGAGACCAGTGCAGTGTGATTCAATTTATTTGGCCAGACCTATGAATGAAATTAATATGAACCATGGGACATTTGAACACTGTGAAAAGCTATCTGCTATTTCTCTTGAGGAAACTAAATGAATGCTTTCTCGGATAAGATAAGAAAGACTGTTACCATATTAGTGAAACAATTTACCAGATTTAGAAGAATGCCAGGCAGTTCTTCGTCTCCTATTTACAACTGTCTGTTCCTGGATATAAAAAATGCAGCTCCTGTCATGTGGCAATTCTAAAGGTAGAGGAGAGGCCTTGGGATCTGGAAGATGGAGAAGACTTTGGTCACCTGTAAGCAATGGATGTCTGGAGCTCTCCAGAGAAATACACACTGTTTGGTGGGCAACCCTGACACCTGCCTTCATTCTGGAACACTGAAACATTCTGGAAATGATGAAATTCCCATCTGGGAAATGTTAAGAAAAATTGACAATTATTTTGAATGTATTGAAATATCTTGTTTCATTATATTGATTACTTGATGTATTGATATAGCAACATATATGTACCATTCCTAGATTGGGTCTAGTGTTAGAAATGTCTAGGGAGAATAATTCATAATAGAGTCATATATGTTTGAGCAAGGGAAGTAGAATCCCTTTTAGCAGGAATTTTAGGCTGTGATTAATTTGACCTATTTTAGACACCCACACTAAGACAAGATGAATCTGGAGAAGTGAATCATACCTGTTGTGTCTATACTGCTCTGGACTCATGTTGAAACCGCAGCAGAGTTTCTGGGGGCTGCTCTAATTTCCTCAAGTTAAAGCACCCCCAGTAAGGTTTCAACAAGAAATAAAAATCAGAGCCACCTTTGGAGTTTGCTGGCATAGGTATGTTGTTTAGGAAAGGGAAAGAGTCTTGCTGCTGATGGCTTTTCTGAGAGCACGCCTAAACTCAGTTATATTGGCAGTTTGTTGGGGCAGCAATATTGATTTTGGAAAGTAAGACAAGCCCTACAGTCAAAAGACTTCTTTCACAAGGACAAGCCTTTCTGGTGTACACTTAGTGTCCACCAAGAGCAGGGAACTTCTACTCCTTTCAGCACTTGAGGTGGGACTGAGGAAGCTTTGAAATCTACAGGAACGAGACACTTTTGTCAGGCTGAATGTAGGTGACTGCTGTTTACCCAAGAGCTGACATCAGCACTCAGAGAGGATAGCGTCCCCACTCCATAGCACTCCACCTCTCATCAAACATTTGTGTGAGTGAGGTGGGGCGACATTCTTTGGTGGCCTGGCCACCTCTACCTCAGCTCTAATGAATCAAGGCAGTATGCTTTTAATTCCACTTTGCATCATGCTCATTGTTATGCCTGGCTTGGGAAAAATGGCAGAACAGCTTAGATTGAAAGGGATCTCAGTAGGTCACCTGGTGCAACTCTCTTGCTCTAAATTGACTTCAAATTTATGTCAGGTTTCTCAAACCCTTGTCCAGTCAAGTTTTCACTCTGTCTGTAGATGGACATTTCAAGCGACAGCTCTGTTCAGTATAGAGACTGCAATCTTTGCTTACCTCTGTGCAGCCACAGGCTGATTTCGAGTAAAGGGCTACTTTGTGGCCTGGTGCAAAATCACAGATGAAATATGCCAGCGTACCTTTAGCATGTTACAAAGCACGAGAAAAAGGATATACAACTAAAAGGTCCAAGGACAAATAAAGAGAAGGTGTTGGAACTGGCACTGAATTGAACTCTTACTTGGTCCAACTTCACAGACTTAAGTCTTGGCCAGATATCTAAACCATTTGGCTCAATAGCATTCCAGAAACAGCCACATTTTCAAAGTGATCAAACAGGGAAATAAAATACCTCTATTATGTGAAAAGCAATAGGTGTGCAGTCTCTGAGAAGAAGGAATTTTGTGAGTAAGAGACTGAATTTGTCTTGGAAAACTCAGATACCAATAAGTACAGGTGATTGTGCGTGCACTAATTACACCCACAGGCTTGCACACAAAGTTATATCCAGGCCACATGAGTATTCATTATGGCTTGAGGACTCTTTGGACAGCTTTGATTTTCTTGCTGGAATTGAAAAACTAGTGCTGTAGCTGGCTGTCTCGGAGGACAGCAAGCCAGACATAAGTTGTCAGGGTTGGTATGAAATATTTTAGCCTTAGTTATTTTACAAACTAACTAAACCCCTTCGATTTATTGTTTCTTCTTTCAGCTAGCCCCCCACAGCTCCTCTGCACTCTTCAGAAACATTGAAGAGAACTGATTTCATCCAGGACATGGTTGTTCATTTGCCATGTCCAAAGGTATCTGTGCTTGAATCAGAGGGTTTGTACTAATGACTTTCACTGTCCTTGCTCTTGGAGGTACGTCAAACTTTTGTGTACACAAAGACTCTATAAGGGAGGCTGTGTTCTCAGAACTGAGCTCGCACCCATAAACTTCTTGCTCCAGACATAGAAAGGTCACATAGCTGGTGAAATTGCTTTAGCCCTCCCAACCTCTAGCTGATACAAGGCTCCTGTACTTTTGACCGCGAACACTACTGAAGTCCGTTAATGGCCTGCTTTTATTACATTCTTTCTCATCCACAGAAGTAATTACTAGAGACGTGCATGTTCTCTGTGACTCTTCCCAGTTGAGCTCTCCCGAGAGCCAGAAGGACAGTGCATATTCATACTGAGGAATTAAGATCAACCCTTCATCCTCACACTGTATTTTCCCAAGCATTTTTGGAAGTAACAGGAAGGAACCTTCATAAATTTAAAAAAACCAAAAAACCCTTAGTGAGGGGTTAATAGTTTCTTATTCTGTGTCCAGCCAAGGAATATAATTATTGTGTGATCCTCTTTGTAAACTCGAAATAATTTTGGGGCCTGAGGATTGCTCTGTGTACTCTCCAGAAGAGCTGTAAGATCCCCTACTAGGGAGCAGTGTGGGATTAGTTGAACAACTACTGACAAAATGGGATTCTGATCTGGGAGTGGGGTTCTCAAGTGTGCTCATGTAAATGCTAAAAACAATAAGAAAAGTAATCTAGAAGGATTGCTGGAGGTGCCTTAAAGGAGCTCTCTTTTGACACCTCAGTTTATGAGTAGAAGTGCTTCCTTTTTGAGATGCACACACACAACTTGGGGAGCATTTTCTCCTTCTTTTTTTCTTTTTCCCCTCTGATTGAAGTAACCTTTCCACTATGTGTGTACACTATAAGTCAACAATCCTTCCTCTGCTGCAGGAGCTCAATTCATTGCTTAAGGGAAGAATAAAAAAGAAACACACACAGGATCAAAAAGAAACAAGACTGCAGGTCTGAGAGAGACTTGCCCTTGGCATTTCCTCTTGCCCTGCTCCCACAGGCAAGCAAGACCATAGGGGCCCTCTGTCAGTCTTATGGAAATACATTTCATCTGAAGTAAATGTTACCCTAGTCCACAGACGCCATAAAGAAAAATGTTGGTCTTCTAAAGTTTAAAGGAGTGATCTCAATTGTGGAAAGGGCAGTGGCAAGTTTGGGGAGGCTTTGCTTGACCTCTCTTGATCTGGACTTTGCTGATAAATGCACACAAAGTGGCCCAACAAAGAATCCAATTATAAAGCGATTAAGAATGCTGAACCTGACAGTCCCCTTGACTGGCCAAATGTGTGTGCTCTGGCTGTGTGAAACAGAGGGGCTCCTGCTCATGCTGTGCTGTGGGTGAATGTAAAACAACATTTTGGGGACTTCAACTTCCACTTTAGCAAACAAGAGGCTTCTGGCAAGAGTTGTCCATTGTACAGTTAGTTTGTCACTCAAAGGAATCCGTTTCAGGGACGAGTTTTAAACATGTCAACAAATTATAGCACCAACATGGCTTTTTTTAACATTGCTCCCCAGATTTTCACATGCTATACACTGTCACTACAGAGTGTTTTATGATAATGGCAAACCAGACTTGAATGCACAGCGCTCTTTTCTCCAGCAAGTCAGACTCCAACTATTTGAGCTAAAGGAAAACCTGTGTAAACTACCAGTGAGAGAGAACTTTAATACACATATGATCTGCCCCACTGTCCAGGAAACTTGCTGAGAGTTACCCAGTTTAGCCAATTCCCTATTTATGTGCAAAAGCAAATTGCTGGCAGGAGCCCTCATGCCTAAGTTTATAGTTTTAAAAGTATTTTTAATCCAAAACACTTACTTGGTTGTGGCTTTTTTTCCCTCAAAGATGTGTCCTGGGGCAAGCAAACATCATAAAATTCTCTCCTGAATCTTCTTGAGCACCCTAACCTGGGCATTAGTGACGCAAATTTCCTCAGGCCTGGGGTGCTGACACCTTTAAGATTTTTCTGAAAAGACAAGAGAGACTTGGAGAATAAGGAGAGCTCTGTAAACTCTCTCCTGGCTATCTCTCTACAACAGAAACAACAGAAACAGCGGGAAGAAAAACTTCACAGCAAGTATCTGCTGCCTTTCTTCTACTCTCCCTCCCACCAGTCATCACAATACGGGAAGGCCCTCTTATTCCAGAAGCAAATATCTCTGGAAGG
Source organism: Pandion haliaetus (assembly GCA_013401275.1). Taxonomy (NCBI): domain Eukaryota; kingdom Metazoa; phylum Chordata; class Aves; order Accipitriformes; family Pandionidae; genus Pandion; species Pandion haliaetus. Next base: position 539,530 of record VYZV01040552.1, read on the forward strand.
CAAAATACTGCAGAAATTCCAGATTTTAATGAACAAGACCCCAGATTCCCATGTCTTAGTCAGCTCTAAAATCCTGTAAAAGCTTGCAAGAGATGTCCAAAGCTCTATGTCAGAGCAGCCAGGACTCCAGTTATCTACCAAGTACCCCAGCTTCTCTGTGTGTTTTAATCCTGCCAGTGCCCTGGAGCATGTGGGCTGACAGAAGACTTTCCATGGAGGCTCAACTGGAGGTAACTGTTGCATGTGGGATGTGAAAGCAACAAGCTTAAACTGCACCTGGGGAAGCATGTTCTGTTGATGGCCAAGTCCTCAGTTATGAAACAAAAGATGTGATAAGCAAGAGATATACCCCTGCGCTTCTATTGCACAGGAAAAGAAGAGGCAGCTCTGCTTGCCAGAGATGCTTACAGAAGCAATAGAGGCTTGCTGGCTTCCAAGGAGATGTTTAATGTAGTATCATCATCAGTATCCTGGGGCAGGAGTACAGCAGGAACTGTCAGCAAGATCTTTCCACAGGTAGAGGGATCAGCGCATGAAAACAAATGGTAGTGCTCAAGAACATCAGATTTCATTTGGAAAGTGATTTTATTGCATGGTTTCCAAGGTGTTATTACTACTCCAGGTAAAGGAAAAAATATTCTAAATTGATAACATCCTTTTAATCCCGTATCTTAATTGGTTGAGAGGAGTATCTGCCAGTGCAGAGAGCAGCAACAGGCTTTTAGAGTAATAATGAAATTACCTGCCCCTAATGCGCTTTTCATCAGTAGATCTCAAAACACTTTACAAGAGGAAGTCAACTTCACTATTTCTATTTCATAGAAATAGTTTATGCAGTTGATATTACACTCTTTTTATGCCTCCATACACAAGGAAAGGGTTTTGTAATGGAACAAACTGTCTTTTGCATTGGGCAATTACTAGTATTTATTAAGCTAGCAATGGGATGATGCTCATCAGCAGTTTTAAAATATCCCTGACTCCACACCTTTGGGAATATCACTTTTATAGTCAAATAAGAAAATGCACAAAAAAAAGACTTCCATGGGAGCTTTAGTCTCTCTTTTATTTCCATAACGACCACTAAAGCCTTTCCTCCTGGACAAGGAAGAATAAGTACCTTCAATGAAGAATGTGCAAAAGTTCAGTGAAGTGGTAGAATTATCTAATGGCTAATTTAGAGATGCACATAACCAGAGCAAAGAGGTGACAGTTCTTTATACCAGCTGAAGTTGCATTTCCTGAATTCCTCTTCAGAAGCATGGTGTATGTCTTTGATCACGGCACTTCACTTCTCTGAATCTCTGATTCTGTTGGGGCAATGATCTGTTAAAAGTCTGACATTTTCAAGCACAGGAGAAAAGCACCTTGTTGCTAGTATTCCAAGTATTATCAACATTTGAGAACGTAGGCTTGATATTGTATGTGCGCATGATACTGTATGGTATGTATGTGCACTCAGAGAATTTACTGATCCTGAGGTGCAATTTCTTGCTTTTCAGAGAGTACATTTACAAGGAGCAGCTGGTATCTTGAATAGGTATCTCTCTCCTCATAGGATGGCAGCAGCTTTCTCTTTCAGTTCATGTTGATCAACATTAAAAAAAAAAAACCAAAACCAAAACCCAAGCCAAATACCTACAGAAATCATCTCTGCTTTCTGTGAAACACTCTCCTTTGACTTTTCTAACATGTAAATCTTGCAGTTAAACCTCCTGACATATACTTTATGTGAACTGTAGGTAAAAGCATACTGAAGGTGATCCCACAAGGAGTCACAGCCTCATCCACTGTTCTGCTGAGCAGGCCCTCTAAAAGCAGCATGTGATCTTGTGCTCTTTCCCTAATCCCCAGGGTTAATTCATTAAAACAGGAAAAAAAAAAAAAAAAAGAGAAAAGTTTGCTGCCTTAATTCATATTGTTACTAAATAATGTGTTTTAAAAATCAAAACTTAAGTTTTCTCCTCTTTTGACTGCACTGTTTCACCCACTTAGGGAGACCTGTTGTCCCAGAGCACGATTTGTTCCACTGGACTGGTAGGATTTCATACAGGCATACCCTTGCTAGCTTTGTACTCTACATCTCCAATACCCATGGCAATGCAGAACTGAGCCCAGAATAAATATTTGAGCATGTGGTACCTCAGACCAGTTTTACTGTCTGCTCTAAACTTAGTGCTACTATTGCCACACGGATAGAAGTTTCAATGGCTCTGTATGAGCTGTAGTTAGGGCTATGACAATGGTTTGGTAAACCCTCATTTTTATTTTTTCTCAAAACTTGTTTTCATCCAGATATTTAGTTTTCCTTGATCAGGTTTTTATTTAATTCTTTTTTTTTGCTGTAATATTGGGGCAGAAACAAAGCACAACCGCACTACAAACCCTTATGACGTATCTTCTAGAAGAGTGTCTTCTGTAATTGCTGGTGCCACTGCATCTCAGTGATTTCCTACACAAGTCTATTAGTTGCCAGTGATGCTGCTGGAGAAGAAGCTCCAGAAGAAGGTGGCACAGAGTAGCAATCAGGGAGGACAGGCCAAGGGGGGCTGCTAGGGCAGTGAGGTAGCTCTCTTATTCCTCTACCATAGCTGCTAAGCTAATGCCAGGAAACTAATTCCTTTGGCACAGACAGTAACCTCCCAAATCCCAAGGGAGCACACAGAAGCTGTTCCGCAGCACCCTGTGCCTGCCAGCCCAGAGAAATGTGTGATGGGATATGGGATCATGAGTCCAGGGTGAGAAACCGCAAGGATGTATCATTCATTACCACCACCCACAGCATGCCTGCAGATGTGGGACCTGAGAACAGAGTGCTAGTGCGGAGAATGTCAGGATGCAGAAGTATAGTAGGCTGCCGTATGTTGGCAAGCACAAGATTACCTAACCCATGGTTAGCATGCAGTGTAGGCAGGTTTTATTAGCAAAGTTCAGACCATGATGTGCTAATTAAAGAAGAGGTTGTCCTAGTTGCTAAAGAACTGAATGCTTTCTGTATTGCTGCTTCTACCCCAACAAAGCATGTTCTCAGCTGTCCCTCCCATTGTGTTTGCCAGAAAGAGGGGTCAGGGTTGATATTGCTGCTTCTGTGATTACAGTGCTCCTGTGAGCTGATTTTCAGGTTGAGAGTCATAGGTGAAAGAGATGCCAGGGAAAAGTGGTTTAAAACACTCCTTTATTGGGTACCTGTCTAGTGACAAGCTCCTCTTAAAACTAGTGGTTTCAGGGTATATTGGTTTGGTTTTTAAGCTCAGTTCTGCTTCTTTTGGAAAAGATGCAGTCCAGACTAGGAGATTTGTATGCTTTAAAATTGGTCTATCTGTCAGCTCTTCTGTAAGGCGGAGGCTGACTGAGTGCTGGAGCCAGTCCTAGAATGACGGAGATGTAATGGTTTGCATTTTTTATTAGTGAAGAAGCCGGCTACCACTAGACAGGCATCTTGCTTAGCTTAGTCTCATGAGAAAGCATTCTCTGATTTGTTATTCCTCTACCATAATACATACTGTGCATAGGCAGCTGCTAGAAACATAAGGATGCACCAATATCAACAGGACTGAAAACTGCATATTGTGACGTTAATCTGTAAGTGAAAAACTGTCTTCGTGGGGTGGTCCATTGCTGGCTGCTAGTCCCACAGCAACTCTGTCATCCTTCATTCTCAGTGTGAGATTTACATCAGTCCCAGCTTGAAACTTAAATGACTGTGTACAGCATCTTCAAAGCATTTTTTTCTTTTCTTTCCCCTCTGCATCCTCCATGGAAACCCTGTCACCAGCGCTAAAAACCTTTCTCCTCTGTCACTCTCTGCAGCAATGGTTGTCTGGCTGTAACTTTGTCTCTGTGAGATCCCAGAGCCATGGTCCTCCTGTGCCATGGAGATGGGCAACAATAATATGATTCTCATTAAGAGAAAATTGTCTCTGTCTTTGGGACATAATCCAGCTCTACATTAACCTCCAGTTTCCAGTATGCTGGACTGCTGTATTTTTTTCTTATGCTTTCATTTCCTGAAGTAATATTCCTCTAGCTGTCTATTACACTGGAACACGTTCTCTTTACTTCATCTGCTTCCCTCCTACCTCAAGGCAGACATTGCAGCATCTGGCATCACCCTTCCCTACCACCTGGTTCATTGCTGCATTCTCCAAGGAATATGTTGCCATTTTCCAAAGACCCTTGAAGTCACAGAGTTGCACTTCTAACTTTCTCTCTCCGAGGACTCTAACCCCAATGTGACATTTATTTCTCTTCCTCTTAAAAATGCTGCCACTGCAATTTTTCTGGTCTAATTTTGCATTGCAAACTCTGCAATATCCTTTTGCTAATTCAAATGTTTCATCTGCATTGCATTCTGCAGAAAGGGGCTGTGAAACCCTCATAACACAAGAATCTTTAGCTGAACTTCAAATGGGACTTGACAAATGAGCAGGAGCCTCTTGCTGCCCCAGAGTCATAGCAGAGACTGGAATCTGCCAAAACCTCCAGCTGCCTGCTGGAGGCAGTTGTGGACTGTTAGACTTCAAATATTTGGGAGAAAGTTCTGAGAGAAGGAAATCCAGCAACAGCTGAGCCTAAGCTCTTCCCCTGAGTTACTTTGCTTTGGTGTTTTGGTTGTTGAACTGGTTGAGGGTTTTTTCGAACAATCTTTCTGTTAATAAAGCTGGAAATAGAAAGGATGAGACCTTGGTGCTATGATGAAGGCAGCATTTTCATTTGCATTTTGGTGGGGGCTTCATCAGTTTACAGGGAGGGACAAAAGCAGCTGCGAATATTCTGTGTCTGTTGCGTGAAGAACTGTGAGTGCCCATATGGGAGAAACATTTGCCATAATTAGGTACTATTAGTCTCAGTGGTCAATGTTCATTAGAAGTTCATCCTGTCTGACACAGTCTTGGTCTGTGATGAAGCCTAGTCTTCAGTCCTTGCCAAATTAACAGGAAACCCAAGATAAACAAGACATCTCTAAAGACCTTTGCTGCATATAAAATGTACCAACCATTTTAAAATCTCTTGCAGCAATCTGCTTGGATAAGATGTTAATGCATTTATTGGAGATGCTGACGTTTAATAGAGGAATTTACTTTCAGCATGATCTGTATCGATTAGTAAAAAGGGGCAGGAGTCCTTGAAGGATGCAAAGAACTCTTAAAAAATTAAGGATTGTTCTCTACACTGTATTTATAAATCAAATACATCAGTTCTTGCTTAAATTCTAAGTTCAGTTCTACTCAGAGTGGATATTAATAAAATGCCCTCTCCTTTTTATAAGAGATCAGATCAAGGATAATCTCAGCCCTTTTATCTTAACTTTTGCTTTGGTATGTAACATTTGGAGACTGAATTACTACACCCCTTAGTGCACAAGCTCAGGGAGGGCAAGAGCCAACATAGCTGTTTTGTCATTCCCATTTAACCTCTATAGGATTATCATTATTTTACTCATTAATGTTCCACTGCCTGTCCTCACATTCACTGGTCTCTCTATTCAAGTTGGTTACTGATGGGACAGTTGGGCTCAATAGTTAATTACTTGTCAAATTAATCACTACTTCCACTTGTGAGACACATCTTTAGTGGTATAGGAAGTGTACTGCGTTTCCAGGGAGGAGGTTGCAAAATTAACTGAAGGTATTTTGAGTGTTCCACAAATTGGATGAGATTTGTTGAGCTAGCCATTCAGTGCACTGGGCAATCTGTGGGCCACAATTCAGAAGTTTTTAGTCTTCTCTGCTTCTTCTCTATGATTTTTCTCCCAGATTTCATTTTAATTACTTCCTTCAGTTCTCTGAAACAGTAAAGTCTCTTTTTCCTTCAAGTCTTGAATTTATTTTTGCATAGGTCTCTGGCTCCATTGTCGACCTCCACCTTTTCTTTCACCATGCTGCAGNCCCCCACCATGTTCTTAATGGTTATTTTTATTTACTCACTTTTGGGGACTTGCATTCAAAGACCATCTTCTTGCTCAGACACTCCCAACCTCCTCTGGAGGCCAGGTATCTGTCAGTGTTCCCAATCCTCCACCAACCTGTCCTTGCTTAATGGCTGGAGCGTTGGCTTCTTGTCATAGCTGTAGAGGAAGGAGCAACAGTGACTCTCTTACTGTTGGCAGCCATCCTTCTTTCCCTCCCATGTCCTCCTTCTTGTCTAGCAATACCCATCAGTTCCGGACAACCCATGAAAAAGTCATCAGGCTGGCAATTTTGCATTTTCC
>VYZV01040552.1:558973-573814 GCA_013401275.1 Pandion haliaetus
GCCGGGACGGTGAGGCGGGGAGGATGGTTTCCCCAACCCCCTCCGGTCTCCCCAGCAAGGCTTCAGCCCTGGAAGCTCTCCTTTGGGAAGGCTTCTGCTATGCTGTCTCAGAATTGTGTCATTTAGACCCTTAGTCCCTGCTCACCAGGGGGGGAAATAGGAACTTGAGGCGTCTGTGGAGGTGACATGAAGTTTGACAATGCCTTATGTAACACTTTTTGGAGAGATTCCTAGCTCTTCCACTGTGCCCGTTTTTGTTTTTAGAAAGCAAGTGATTTCTCTTTTTTGCAGAGCAGCAGACAAGCGATCTTTATTTGTGTTTTCACCTGAGTACAATGTCTTCTGCTTTGTTCAACTTGAAACAGGGGTACTGCTAGACAGCGAATGAAGCCTACTTTTTTCCAACATGCGTTTTTTTTTTTAACTGAAAACTAGCCTGTGGAGGCATCTGAACAGTTGTTACAAGGTCTTACCTTTTTTTGTATGTATTGTACTTGGTTTTTATAGTGCTCTTAAAATTACTACAGGAAACATTTTCACAGCTCTGATTGTCATTTATGTATTCTGGAAGGTATCGATGCCAGGATGGAAATGACAATGAATCAAATGTCTTTTAAACATTGTTATCTTTTTTTATACAATCTCAGTGCTGGAAGGAACAGAAGGTACCCAGCTAAACAAAGTACTAAGTTAAAACCAGACCTGGCAATTGCCAACAGGTCAGCATATTTATTTAATGAAATTTTCTGGATGCACATTAATTTTCTTTGTACAGCATTTATTTTTAACTTGTTCAGAAATAGAAACTGCAGGAAATTAGATAAATAGATTGAAAGGTTGACTAGTTTCCCTGCAGTTTCTGTAAGTGGTTTTGTCTTCTACTGGAAAAAAAAAAAGCTAGCTTCACGCAAGAAGACAGGGCAATGATTTGCCACATATTCTTTAGACTCCTACTGCAAAGGTACGCTAGGGGGACTAGTTTGGGTTGTTTTTTTTCCCCCATTCAGTGGTGAAAATGCACAGACTATTGTAATAAGACCTGTGAAATGAAGGCTTTTTTTCTCACCTTATAGAGCTCCATCATTATACTGTAAGCTTAGGGGAAAAATCGCATGTATAAACTCAGGTGATGAGTTCAGGGCAGGGGGGATCTTCTAACAAAGTCATTCTGCTCCCTGCTGCCAATGGAGATAGGTTATCAAAGGCTAGTTTACCTGTAAGAACAGAACATGTTAAAAAAACAAACAAACAAACAAACAAACAAACCAACAAACCCCAAATGTCCTGACTATGTTGCAGTTTTTTAAAATGGAGAAATGACCGAGGTAGAACAGGTATCCCTAAGCTTCTTGAAAACTACAAATTGCTGATAAGTATTCCAAGTTTGAAATGTGAAATTCTTATTGCTTAGGTGTCCTGTGACGGCCCTGGATCAGCAAGGCTGCAAGTCATGTAGAAGCCGCAGTAACTGCAGAGTCTCTGATGGATAATTGGATTGGTAGGTTGGTTTTGACTTCTTTTTTTTTTTGTCTTTTAATTGCCCACTGTGGTAGCAGGTTCCTTTTCTCCATCCTGTTGATGTTTAATTATCACAATTTTTGATTTATGTTGTGTGTTGCATCTTTCCTGTTCAAAGTACATACCCCCTTCTCAGTTGCTGGCAAGGAAAGCATAGCTTGGAGGTATTTGGATGGCAGTATGTAGCAAGATTTTATTTTTTTTCAATATCTGAAATATGCATGACAACTTTTTTTTCTTCTCTGTTTAGATGACATAAAAAGATTATAAGTTTTCTCAGGTCTAGAGAAATATGCACTGGTTTTCTTTGAAGTAGCACTGAAAACAGTATTACTAATATGTTGAATTCCCTGTGCCACCTATTCAGTCTACAGAAATTCCAAAGTACAGTCCTCAGAAAGCCAAAGCGCAGAGCAGTGGTGAATGACTGCATGTCTGTTGGCAACATTAAGATCTGTCAGAGGCTTGATGTGAAATTTCAGTGTGTAGGATTTAGTATTAGCAAAAGTAGTATTCCTTCTGAATGAATTATTTTAGAAAACTGCTAAAACTAGGCATCTCCCATGTGCACGTAAATCGCTGAACTGAAGTGTTCTTAAATATAATGATTTTGAAGGAACAATCCTCCAAACTATTACTTGTGTGACTATTTCTTGCTCAAATGTGTGTATTTTATTTTTTTCCTGGAATAAATGATCAGTTGTCAATAGACCCTTACTGGAATACTCTCCTATTTCATCCTCTGTCTGATTTCTTTTTTGTATGTGTGCCTTTATAGGAGCAATCTTAAAAAAACAAAGTCACACATACACAAAACCAAGAAAACCCAAGCCATTTCACCTGATTATAAAGACTAATAATGGGTAAAATTCATAACCTGACTCCAAAGTCTTTGCACTATATGCTAAACTCTATCTACATGCAAACTCCTATCAATGTTGATGGGAGCGCTTGTCTAGATCCAGAACAGCATTCCTTTTTTTTGTTTGTTTTTTTTCTCCTGGCTTGTATGAAAGCCTATGTTAAGGAGCTCTTGCCAGCTTTGATTGAAGACCTTTCATCTGCGTTAGAATAAATGTAAAAAATATCCATTTTAAAGATACGAGATTTCTGGTGTATCTATTTTTCCTATAACCTATGTGTGCTGATAACGTTAAGATAAAGACTTGTGTGAGAAGAGGACCTAATGGCCAGTGCAAGTTTACAGTGGGTTATTCTTCCTGAGTTTGCCTCCGTTCTTTCCATAGTTATCTATATTGGTTATTTGCCTAACTCTATGGCTAAAGAACTTTGTGAAAAGTAGTTTTGCATAAGGAAACATACACACATGAGCACATGAACTGTTTTTTTCTCTGTTAGTTGTCTGGGTTTGCCTCATCTTTCTTGTTGTAGTAAAAGCTAGCTTTCAAAACCAGTCGTTCGTTATCCCACACTTGGCATAATTTAAGAGCAGGAGAGTCAGAACTACCATCAAGGAAGGTAACTTTACTTTTCTTTTTTTTGCTTTTTCATTGGATCACTAATTTTCTCTTCTTTATGGTATACCCACCTGAAGATAAAGGTTAAGAAATGAGCTTTGTACCTTGTAGGGATTCATGACTCTCTCTGGTGTCACTTGGCTCAGTATTTGAAAGTCTGTCCCGTGTCTTGTCAAAGCTTGTTCAATCCATGGCTGTAGAAGGGGAGTAGCAAATAACAAATTCTATTTTATATGGAGTTTGGTGGCTCAAAAATCAAGGAGAAAATTGCTAGAAAGGATTATCCTGGCCTTGGCACTGACTTTGAAGCAAAACTGCCAAGGCTGGAATCCTTGTTTAAGTGCCATCTGTGTCAGAATTAGAAGCAAACTGTGTAAAATAGTTCTGTTACCTGTTCTAATTTGCAGATCAGACCAGGTCTGATCTAACGATGCTGACAGTAGTATCCACATCACTGTTCTTTCCAGGATATAGCTACTATTTTCACAACAATGGAGTTAACTGGGTAGAAGCTACACTTAAAATTGGCAAGAGCAACCCCAGCAATGTCTGTCCAATGCTATAGCAAAAAGCCAGATGTAAACACATAAGCCTGACAAGGGAGGAAGCTGAAAATCTCAGATGGTGCAGGCAGAATGCAATCTTCCTCACTAACCTCCACATAAGATGGGTATGCTTGAAAATAATAAGTAGATGACTTTTTAGGGATAGAGTTCCCTGTCCTTATGCCTCCGGCCTCTTGACCAGTGCTACGAGGAGATAGGTGCCACAACCACTCTACTCCTCTCCCATGCATTTTTGAGTATTGATGAGTCATTTCTGTTACTCCATGTCTATACCAATTTTCTATCCTCAGGGAATAGTTGCACATGTTGACCCAGACCCTATGCATGCTGCCTGAGGGGCAGCTAGTCAAGGGTCACATCAATTAACAGTGTCTGGCTTTACTGTGTTCCCAGGTGTCTGTGAAGATGATAGAAATCATAACAGTTTTTGATTTGCTGTTGTTTGGCAAAACTGCAAGTAGCAGTGCTAACACCAGAATCATAGCTTTCTTAAATCAGAAGGACAACACTCATATCTGTTTAAGCCTGCTTTCACATTCTGGCACTGATACACTTTCACAAGAACACTTATGTTCAGGAAAAAAAAAAAAATCTTTTTAAGCACCCTTCCACTTCCTTCACCAGGAATTTTCTGCTGCTTAAAACTTCCAGGGAAGTTGGAGTTGTTGCTTTCAATTGCAGCTTTCAATAGTTCCTCTAAAGTTTATCCCAGAATGTAATATTTACAGGCAAAATGCCATCATTTCAGTTGTATCATTAGCTTTTGGATCTTATCTCCTGATAGGCATTTGACAGCTAAGACTTAGGACTAGGAGAAAACCAGAAAACTATGTTATTGAGCAATCTTCACTTAAATACAGAGAAGAAGAATGAAGGTTTTTTGTTTTGAGGAGGAGGAAGAGGAGAGAAAGGGCAGAGAAGTGATGGAAAGGAATTGTGGAATCTGATCTAATTTTTATTTTATTTTTTTAAATATGAAACTCTTTCTTTTCTCACAATTTCCAGATGGACTTTTGTACCTGTTTAGGGACTTGGGAATGAATTTGTCTATTTGGAGAAAAGAAGAGTTCTCATCCTGGAATAAAAATTGTTATTGAATGGTGGAATGGGGGAGCACGAAGAATCATGAACTGTTCAAATAAGATAAAGTTTCCAGCTGATATTCAGGCTTCTCAACCCCATTCCTCCTGGCTAGGTTTCACTTTCCTCCTTTCTGACTCCCCTACTGTGTCCCTGAACCTCAGTCGCCTCAGTACTAAATTCCCTTGGTGATTGTTTTCCTTTCTGTCTTCAGTGAATGCTGCTGCTAATCAATACTGCAAATGGAATTTTATGTTCAGAAATTACTGGACTTCAATGTATGAATCTGCTTAATTCAATATTTTTCAGGCTGAAGGTACTAGAAAGGTGTATGCCACTCGATAGAAATAAGAAATGAAGACCAATCATTCTAGTATTATTAAATCCCCAAATATATGTTCTTTAGATCATGTTGTTCTCAAGAATATTAGCTTTCATTTGTTTTCTAACAGAAGGGAGTCCTAGGCTTCCTGGTTTTTATAGAAAATGAACTGACATTAACTCTAAGGCTCTGCAAGCAGCAGTTAAATTCTGTATTTCTGTAGTCTCATCTTTTTTCAATCCTAAGACTGGTTCTAGAGTGTGACTCATCTAAAGACAGGGAGGTTATCACTCATGTACGGCAAGTCTTCTAAGATAAAATATTGGCTGGCATGCTTGAGATTTCTTAAATAAGATAAAGATGGTTCCTACCACTTTAAAAGGGTACTGTGGTTTTGGATTCTTCAGTGTTGAGTGTACCATACAACTAGATGCTGTTTTATCAAAGTAGAGAATTGGAGCATTGAAGAATGTGCTCCCTGTAAAGGTGGACATTTTCTGTTGTTATTATTGGAATACTTTATAACTTATGTCCTTGATCTTTGTCTTCCAGAGCTCTTTAATATCAACTACATTTATGAGAAATCTGTTCCTCTTCAGTGACTCTTCCAAGTAGTTGAAATCAGTGGGTGATGATGTCATAGACAATTTTTTGTACTAGGAAAGTTGCATGTTGACATTAACTTCCACAAAGCAAAAAATGATCGGTTTAAAGAAATGGTAGATGGTAGAAGCTTTTAGTTTGGGATGTCTTCCTTCATTGAGATTTATGCTGACAAAATACAGGATGCTACAAATGGAGAAAGGGGGCGGGGGGGGGAAATCAGTACTGGTATTAAGTCCACTGGTAGACAGGAAGTGCTAGTGGCTAAACCAAAACATTTGGTGATGGGGAGGAAAGGGATGCTTTTGTACTTGATGTTGTTGATTTAATACCAAGTTTTCCAGACTACTATCCAGAATGCAAACCAATAATTTGGTCTGTACTATTACCTCAGAGAGCAACAATAAAACGTACAAGCTGAGAACGTTTGAGATGCAGCTGTCTTCAAATCATTGTCCAGCAATCATCTTGCAGTTTAGATGACTTTAAGAAAGAAGTAGTGTGTATGAGAATAAATTCACATTCTTCCGTAGTTGCTCTCATACCTCCAGAGGTGTAAAGAGGAGAGTATACCAACAGTGGCTTAAGTTACTATGTTTCCTTCCAAATATTGCAGTCTGCCTCCCTTTTCTCTTGTTCTCACTCTAATGATAGTGCAGCTTAGCGGCTGCTGGATTAAAACAGTGGCTTCTAGCAAACTTCTGGGGTCATTCGAACTCACATTGTTTGGATTAGCGATGCAGATCCTTCATCATTGGAACACCTCCTTTCCGTATGAAGGCATTCCTTTGGGAATGATTTCTCCATGGCCGAAATCAGATCACATTCCAGCTGGTTTGGACAGTAGAGAGCCATGTACAGTACTGCCTTGTAATGTGGTTATCAATCTTGGAATTTACATCCCTGTGGTTGGTACCCAGAGCCTTGCCCCTTGCTTTTGCATGCCCCGCTGGGGCAGTTGGACATAAAATCTCAACTTGTTCATACTGCCAGTGGCTACTGCTCTCATGCCAGTGCTCATACCTGGCACCTGAGGTATATCAAACCGTGTTGTATACTGGCAACATCTGAAATACTGTTTAGTAATATTAGATCTTGACTTATGTTACAATCGCAGTGTGAGTAACTGTGTGCAGTTGGTGAATGGGCTGAGAAGAAAGACGTTTCTAACATTTTCTTCATCAATATGAGCAAAAATAGTAATATTGTGCCACTAGTATGTAAGGAACTGAAATTGATGACAGTATTTTTCATATGCAGAATAGCTTTGCCAATTCTCTAGTCTTAGGCATGTTATGGAAATAAATCCATAGGTTCTTGAATGCTCTACAGAGCAGGTTAGAGTGAGGAAAATGACACTATAGAAAGATAAGCCGATGCACTGCAGGTGAGGTGATTTGAGCGAAGTTGCCCAAGTGATTAGTCAAAAAGCAGAGCAGAACTCTGGTTTTCTGAGTCATTGCCCCGTGCTTTAAGCTCGTGAAAACACCACTGTCTTTAGCAAGAGCTATTGCTTAATATAGTTGGGCTTTAGATGATAAAACCAAGTCCCTGATGATACTTGGCACATAGCAATTATTTTAATGTAAATATACGGAATATATGTGCATCTTCAAACAAACAAAGTGGATTGGCAACTGGATAAATGGCAAAGTAAACCCATCATAGTAGAATTTACAGATACTCTTTGTTGATTTAGAGGCAGTGCTGTGACCAAAGGAAGAAAGGACTGTGGTTTACTGCTCAAAACCAGAAAATAGTACAGCAGTTAAAGAGGAAGGAAATAGGACAATGCTTGAAGGAATAAATAAATATATCTTGGTCTTTAAAGGTTGTTGGTTAGTGTTCTTTAAGTATGTGGAGTTTTATCTATGGCCAGGTGGTGTTAACAGCGTGGAGAGGCAAACTGGCACAGGCCACTGCCATTTAGCAGAAGTCACCATAGATGAACATTAAGGAGACCAGAGAATTATCGACACATGCTAACTGGGTTAAAAATGTGGTGCTTTTATTGATGACATTGTTTTGTATCAGTTTTGACCAGTGATAAGCAGGGGCAGTCACAGCATCTGTCTGAATAGAAAGCTACTGTCGTGTTTGTATGGCATGTATCCCACTATGCTGCTGGGCAGATTTGTTAAGGGTGGAGAGAAATGAAGAAGAGAGAGAAACAGCAGTGAGATAAATCCATATTCAACACGTGTCTGAAGGTGGTGTAGTGTGATACAGAACAAATTTTTCAGATGCCCTTCTTTTTGTTCTAAAGCTCTTCAAATTTTTCATTGGTGGGGTTCTTCCCTTTCTGTTCTCAGACTATATAATATTGTTTTATACATCAGTAATACAGATTTCTGGACCTGCAGTTAGTATCAAGAGTTCTGTGAAATAATTAATTTTGCAGCATATTTTATTTTCTGTGTTTGGGTTTTGTTCTTCAGTTTCATTTGTCTTTCAACTGGACATTGGTATATTGAGAAAGGCCCAAGCTTGATTTTTTTTTTTTAAGTTTTTTTTTTTCTTTCTTTTCCTTTTCTCTTAGGCTTTCATATTTTAAGTTGCTATACATGAAGGTTATATAATTTGGCAAAACATCTTGACTTTCCCAGTTGAAATAGTAGAATTGCAAATGTAGTATAGAAAGCAGTTACTTATTCATGTTACTAAAATGCCGAGAGGCCTTGGTTGGGAGAGGGCTCCCTTCATGCTGGGTGAAGCATAAAAACGCAGACTCTGTGTGTACCTTAGGGGTACTTTATGGAAGAGGAGGGCTGGTATAAAACAGCAATATAAACACTGATGCGTGGCTGGAAGTTTTCTGACAAAGCAGTGCGTTCGGGGAATCACGGAATGGTTGAGGTTGGAAGGGAGGTCATCTGGTCCGAACCCATTGCTCAGACAGGGCCACCTAGAGCAGGTTCTGCAAGACAATGTCAGATGGCTTTTGAGTATCTCCAAAGAGGGAAACTCTACCCCGTGCCATTGCTCAGTCACCTTCCCAGTAAAAAAGTCTTTCCTTATGTTCAGAGGGAACCTCCTGTGTTTCAGTTTTGCCCATTGCTTCTTTTCCTGTCACTGAACACCACTGAGAAGGATCTATCTTCATCTTGACACCCTCCTTTCAGATACTTATTTTTGACATTCCTCACCAGTTTCGGCTCCAAGTGGGCTCTGGCTTTCCTCACTGCATTCTGCATGCTCAGGCAGCACCTCTGCATTCCTCCCAGGTTACCTGTCCCTGCTTCCACCTTTTGTATACTTCCTTTTTGTGTTTGAGTTTTGCCAGGATCAACTTGTTCATCCATGTACGCCTCCTGGCATTTTTGCCTGACTTTCTGCTCGTTGAGATGAACGGTTCTTGAGCTTGGAGGAGTTGATTCTTGAGTATCAACCAGCTTTCTCGGACCCCTCTTCCCTCCAGGCTCTATCCCATGGGACTCTTTCAAGCAGATCGCTGAAGAGACCAAAGTCTGCTATCCGAAAGTGCAGGGCTGTGATCTTGGTTTTTGCCCTGCTACCTCCTGTCAGGATCCTGAACGCCACCATGGTCACTGCAGCTTAAGGCTGCCTTTGACCTTCACGTCCCCAAGGAGCCCTTCCTTGTTTGTAAGTGTAAGGTTCAGCACAGCATCTCTCGTTGTTGGCTCCTCTGTCACTTGGCTCAGGAATCACTGCTCTCCAGGTAATGCCCTGGATTGCTTATTCCTGGCTGTGTTTTCCTTCCTGCAGATACCGGGGTGGTTTAAGTCCCCCATGAGGACCGGGGCCTATGAATGTGAGGTTGCTTCTACCTGTCTGTAGAGGGCCTTATCCGCTTGTTCTTCCTGGTCAGGTGGCCTACAGCAGATGCCCACTACAATGTCATCCATACTGGTCTTCTCTATAATCTTCACCCATAAGCTCTCCGTTAGCTCATCATCCATGCCAAGGCAAAGCTCCATGCATTCCAGCTGCTCTGTCACATAAAGGGCAACTGCACCTCCTTGTCTTTCTGACGTGTCCTTCCCTTCCTAAAGAGCTTGTATCCCTCCATTGCAGCACTCTAGTCATGCAAGCCATCCCACCGTGTCTCTGTCATCCCAACGAGATCATAGCCATGAAACTGCACACAGATCTCTAATTCCTTGCATTTATTTTCTTCGTGTGTATTCATGCAAAAAAAAATTTCTGCAAATGATGGAAGCAATTCAGATAAAAGCACTTTTTTTGCCAGTATAACTGTGACTACTGTGGCAGCTTCTGCTAGCCAAGTTACGTCAATCAACAGTCACTCTTCACACCATCAACCAACATAGCTGGGGTGTCAGAAATTCCGAAAGCAAGAAACCATGCCTGCCCAAAAGAGCTTACAAAATACAGAAGTAAGAGTATGCTGAAGTGTTTGAAAACTGATAGTTTGTACTTTCCTTTTTTAATTTTTGGATTGTACTTTTAATCTCAGTAATTTGTCACTTGAGTAATACTGGCTTATTGATGGTTTTGTTTGTTAAAATGTTTTTGGAAAAAATAAAATCTTTATTCCTCTCGTGATCCACTGCAAGCAGCAACATGGGACAGTTCTGAAAAAAATCACTGTCAGTCTGGGACACAACTGGTTTTCTCTGTCACGTTACATTGTTTTTTAATTGATGTGGTATTTTAAGTACATTTTTATATTTGACTTGAAAGTGCTAAAGTAAATTCTTAACAGTAGTATATAACACCAATTTTTTTGACTAACCAAACAGAAACCTTTAGCAGAATGGAGAGAGATCCCACTGCACCTGCCATGTGATGGTAATTTATGGAGGTGAAATGCATCTAACATGGCAGGAACCTAGTCATTCATCACAGATAGCAAGAAATCCAAGTTCTCTTGTGGTTTTGTGTCCTTTTCTTTACCTGTATTCACCGTGCATATCTGAGTTTATGACACAACTGTTTTGATCACCAAGAACTCATTCCATTTGGTCTGTTTTGAGTCGGGTACAGCTATCATTTTTAGGACTTAATATCTTTGATTAATCAAAGCAAAATAGAATTTCTGGTGAAGTTTTACTGGATTTAGCACTGGTATTCTAGCAGGCCAGAGATAACATTTTTTAAGAGTGAGAAGCATTTTCAGGAGCTGTTTGCAATGCTGACTTCAATCTTTGTAGTGAGAAATCAGTCTCTAATTGTTCATGTTGTTTCAGGTCCATTTTTTAATCCTTTCTGCTTTTACCAAGGAGATTGTTAGATTACACCCTCTAATGTTTTCGGTTAGATATTCCTGTCAAATGTCATCCTGGCAGCCAACTTCCATGCTTTTTTTGCTGGCTGGAACTCTAGACTGAGTTGACTGTGGTAACCCAGTGCAAATTCCCACTAGTAACCAAGCCTGCTAAACTAGGCTGAACAATGGGAGGACATGAAATCTGTGCTCATTGCTCTTAACTAGCTTCTATTCCTTTCTCTATCAAGTTCAAGCCCCTAATTTTTCAAGGCCCTACTCAAAACCCTAGTGGGAATGTTTCTGCCAGGTTCTCAGGGCTTCAAGCTGGGCCCTTAATGAGCTGAACATTAAACAACGAAGTGAAAAACTTTGCCATTCTTACTTTACTTTGAGCTGTGTCACTGAAATCAGTGCTGCTAATAGTGGAGTAAGTGAGGTACTAACCAATAGAGATGAGGATCTGTCAGAGTCCTGCTCTTGGAGAGTGGTCCTCCATCCATCAGCTACCAGTGTTTGCTGTGGCAGAATATTGGCAAGCATACAGCGATGCTTCTGGATGGCATGGGGTTCTTGGTAGAGATCCGAGATTGATCTGTTAGTAGTATTAGATACCTGCAATGAACATGAACATAGCAGATAATGCTTTGTGATAAATCTTTTTGCATAAGTCTTTCCTCTTAGCTATGGCTAAAGAGCCACAAAGCACCCTAAAAAAAGAAGACAGAATTCAGCAGGGCATGTAATGGACTGTTCTCGTTTAACCCCAGCTGGCAACTCAGCCCCACAGAGCTACTTGCTCACTTCCCCCCAGTGGGTTGGGGGAGAGAATCAGAAGAGTAAAAGTGAGAAAACTCATGGGTTGAGATAAAGACAGTTTAATAGGTAAAGCAAAAGCCATGCACACAAGCAAAGCAAAACAAGGAATGCATTCAGCACTTCCCATGGGCAGGCAGGTGTTTAGCCATCTCCAGGACAGCAGGGCGCCATCATACATAATGGTTACTTCCGAAGACAAATGCCATCACTCCAAACATCCCTCCCCCCCCTTCTTCCCCCAGCTTTATATGCTGGGCATGATGTCGTATGGTCTGGAATATCTCTTGGGTCAGTTGGGGTCAGCTGTCCCAGCTGTGTCGTCGTCCCCCCCAACTCCTTGTGCCCCTCCAGCCTGCTTGCTGGTGGCGTGGGGTGAAAAGCAGAAAAGGCCTTGGCTCTATGTAAGCATTGCTCAGCTATAACGAAAACATCCCTGTGTTATCAACACTGTTTTCAGCACAAATCCAAAACCCAGCCCCATAATAGCTACTGTGAAGAAAATTAACTCTATCCCAGCCAAAACCAGCACATGGACAAACCTAAACAAATTGCAGCTTTGTATCTAGCATCTTGACTGTGCTGGGCATATGTGCCTTTGGAAGTGCAGTAAGGGGAACTCCAAAGGAAAAACACTTTGTTCTCAATAAGGATACAAAAGTTTTTCTTGTGGTGGTATAGAATAAAAAAACCTTTGCAGTCTTAGTTTAAGAAAAGCAACTGGAATTTCAGTTGGAAAAGTATTAGTGTTGAAAGTAACCCAGGTCTACCAGGATCTCTCAATATACAGTAATGTAGTATTCCTTTGCTGTTGTAGTACTGCAGAACCTGTTTGATGCGTCAGTAAGATGGGAATGAAACCACAGTATACAAAACTGAAGTATCAGCCAGCCACCCGTCCATTTTACTACCAAATTCTGCATCCTCTTATTTCCTGCCACGGAAACAATGGCTCTTTTATATCTTGGTACGTTAATATTTGCAAAGTGTTTTTGAAAGATGAAATGCACCAGAAAGGTGCTAAGTATTCTTGCTTTCATTTAGAACTAATTTTCATTCAAGATGTTCTTGTCATGGCTTATACTTGGTGTGAAAACTGGAGGGGATGCTGTGATTTTAAGAATTTCGGGCTTACTTGTTTTGCTGGCAGAACACAAATATAGATATGTGAGGTTTTGCTCTAATTCTGTGGCTCAGGAGTAGCTTTTTGATGCAGATGAGGATCTGCATATTCTAGAAGCTGCTTTGCTAAAGGCTGGTATAGAAGTGTATCTGAGATTACTTGCTATATCTAGAATGCAGATTGGGGTGTGCTTAATTAATCTCTCTAAGCACCACTGAATGTCCAAGGTGCTGTTGTACTTGTAGGGTTTTTTCTTTCGTCTCCCTGCATGTCTAGCTAACAGGTGGACTGAAGTTTTGGATTCTTAGATATTTATTTATTTAAACACACTGAATATTGAAATAAAGGAGAGATTCTTGACCTAGGCTTGGCACAGTTAGTGCAAAATGTCTTGCCATTGTTAAGCTACAGATGGGAGGAGGAAGTTCTGCAAGGACCTAATTAAACCAGACATGTCTAACTGTCTGTCCCATGTTTATATGTAATAAACCAAAAATTAGTGGCTGCTCTGGATCTGTTAGGAAAAAATTCTTTTGAGGTGAAGATAAGTATGGAATGTTACATAGTCAAAATTCTCATCCTTAAGGTTAACTCCTATGAAATTATTAAGAGTAAGTGGTGATCTGTAGACAATTTCTAAGGTTCTTAGTTCTTGATTGACTAGGAAATGCAGACTCATATCTGTTACTTTTCCATCTGCATGTGCATCTGTAAAACATTCAGGGGTTCACAAACTGCAAACACTGATTTGAAATAAAGTGTAAACTGATACAGGTCTAATTTCTGTAAATACAGCTTAGGAAAATGTATTACGCATATTGCAGAGCTATTGAGGCTTGCTCAAAATATATAGGAATGTAATGGCATGATGCCTGTTGGCTTGAAATTTGGAACAAGACCTGAATACATGAGCCTAAAAATCTCCAAGAACTGTTTTCTTTGGCTCTGAGTGGTAGTCATTACCTCTTAAGTTTTGCCTTCAATAGTTGTCTTTATTCAAGTGCATATTTACTTACCATAAGAAGTGATGGCTTACTTCGCAGGGCAAATGAAAGACTTAGATGGTATTAAATCTCCACGCGTCTTTTCAGTATTATGGGAACTTCCATGTCATAAGAAGCGCGGTTCCCTGTGTACAAATGTGAAATTGTGTTGTAAATGAAATCTTTTAATTACTGCTCAGCTTTGCTAAGCTTTTTACTTGAGTCAGCAACTGCCTTGCTGAAAAGTACAGTAATTTTAAAGCAGAAATTTAGGACTAAAGATTTTAAACCAATTTCTTTCTTCCTCATCATTAAGAGAATAGTGGCTTAGCAGTCAGGAAGAAGAGCATTCTGGTTTTATAAACAGTATTAAAGTTCTTGTATTAGTAGATTAGAAGAGCATGTTCGTGTTTCTCCTCCACCTCCTCACTGGCTGTCTCACTTCTGGTTTTGCTTCTCATTTTTGGACCCCACCTTTCACTTTGGAGCTGCATTTTTTTACTGATCAAGTTTTGATCCACACTTTGGATCAAATGTGTGTATGTGTCTCTGGGAAAGAGGGGTTGCCTTGAGACCAAAAGATTGCAGTTGCTGCCTGCAAAAGAAAAAAATGATGGTAAGCTAGGCGTTTGGGGATTTTGTTTTATCTATGCATGAAAGTGCATTCTGAAAAGTGTTCTTAGAAATTGAGAAGTGTGCGTGTGTCTGTAGTGGTGTCTGTAATTTCAACAGAGGTGAGGTGGCATGAAGACCTGTATAAGATTCGTGGGCTACTTGGTGAAATCTTTTATTTGTCTGCTTAGGGTTGCACAAAGCATCAGTTTCTCATTTTATCTGGAGTCCAGGTTAAAATCCTAATTTGTACTATGCGCAATCCTAATTTGTACTATGTATAAATTGAGCAATTTTCCTTGACTCTAGTTTTCATTTTGAGTTTGACTGTGAGGTGTTTATACACTGTAGTCTCTAATGAATGTTCTGAATATTGTCACTGAAACCAGTGGTGGTGTTTGAGAGTGATTACTCCCTTGTTGCATCCCCAAATGTGTGGTAACTGCCGATTGCTATACTTGCCCTGTCTTCTCTATGCTTCAGCTATATTTCCCTCTTCTAGCCACTTGTTTTCCTTAATTGTACCCTTGGATTGTGTGAGTACCTTGGGAC
>VYZV01040556.1:6284-22895 GCA_013401275.1 Pandion haliaetus
GGGTCTACTCTGAACCTCGTGACTCAACGGGAGGGATTCCCTTCTGTTCCTTTTTCCACTTCTTTTTCTACACCTCTCTTCTCTTTTCAAACAGTGGCTAAAAGACATGATGCAAGGTTCATATTGATAAATTCACTTGTACTTGGGCAAGGTTAGCTAGGTTGAATAAATGTTGATTGTTGTTTGAACTCCCCTGGTGTCGGTTCACCTTAATTCTGACAAAGGAAATCCACGAACCTGAGTCGCTCCAACTTTGGGACGCGACACTCCCCTACATCGTCCATCTATATGACCCATTCCCAGATATAGTCAAAGCAAAACCACATCCTCTTTTAATCATTAAAGACTTAATCTCAAAAAGAAATGAAATGGAAAAAGTAGTCAATAACACAAGATTTCAAAACAAGCAACGAAGTAACAAGTGAAATATTAGTTTTACACAACAATTGGTTTTATTTACACTAATAATACTTTTTTTTCCCCTAAAATAATGTATGGAGAAATTCATATCAAAACAACAAGCCTCATCTTCATTCTTAATGTGTTTATGCATCAATTTTTTCAAAACTCTCTGCTGGAATAAATTTTTTTAAAGTGGCAAAAGAAATTAAGTCATTCAAAATGCAGACCTATAATGTTAGCTATTTTATTTTTCCACCAGTAGAATAATTAAGCATTTTTGCATTCGTTAAACCAATGCAGCATGTGAACTATAACACTACTCTGATAAGGACAAGGTCAGCAATTATATTCTTTAACAGCAGATCAGTTCTAAAACAAAACAGACAGAAAACTTCAAAATAAAGCTTGAGGATTGCATAGCTAAAGAACAGAATGAAGAGAGGGGTATAAAGACAGCATTTTTGTTGATTATCAGCTACTTTTGAAATTCATTTGACCTCATAGAACACGCATGCTAAAATTGTCTTAAGGTGGTTAAGAAAAAAAAACCCCAAATGCCAGAGTTATAAGAGGAAACATTGAATATGCTACAACAGCTAATAAAAAGTCATTCCAGCGGCTTTAATGCTGAACTGAATCATTACATAGGTTTATTAATGAACTGAGGAATATACACATTAAATCTGATTCTCACCAACAGATTCAAGAAAAGCTTCTATGGAGGAAGCTTCCTGGAGTGCCAGGCTCACTGCTTTTCCACAGACCATGACAGGAATCACATTTAACGCACCCTGAACTGCACTAATTTAATGGGATTTCTCTAGGAAGAGAACATGGCATAGAACATGACAAGTTTAAATTACTGCAGCACAAACCAGACCACCGAGCAAGAGGTATACAAGACTTTCTGTAATATCCTACTTGGGAAACACAGTTCAAAGCAATTCCAATTTAAATCAAGGAAATAATGAAAACAATCCTGAAGTTCAGAAACGGCAGGGTGTATGGATAACACTTGATGATGTACTGCCAAATTAAAATGAGGATCAAAGTAAATTTCTCTAACAGTGGGATACAGTTATGAAGAATATTCATTCTAGCTCTAATTTTTTAAATGACTGTGCTCTGTATATACTGTTCATTAAAAAGATAATTGTGGAGACTTATCCTACAGACATTATCCAATTTAGGAGGTTCCAGCTGTACCTTTCTGAAATATCTGATTGTTGTTGCATTGTCAGATATTTACATAATGATGTTTTAAAATGTGAAAATCGAAAAGGGCAAACACAGTTTTAATATTCAGCAGCCTACTAATGATAGTCTAGAAAAAATATACACACATGCATATATAAATGCCATGCGATGATTACACATGCAGCATGGATGTATCAAATGCAGCACACACCTGCTTCTGAAGATGGGGTGTCAACACTGAAATATTTTACTATAAACTATTTTTTACCAAAAAAAAATCTATTGGTGAAGCACAGTGTATAACCATTTTTACCCTCTTTCTTTCTTTCTCTTTTGAGGCAGGAAGCAGTTAGCCCAGCTAAGAGTTGTGTTAGTCTCTGCAACAGACTTGGCTATCAGTGAAATAAATACTTAATCACATGTACCATGTACATGTGTGTGCTAATATATGATATTTGGTATAAGACAGGGTACATCATCTCTGTTAAGGGACTAATGAAAGCAATCGCTTATGTAATGCAAATATCTCTGTGGTGCTAATGTGTTGGGCGTGAAATACTTTAATGCCTTGTGAAGGCATTTGATGCTGAAGCAGCTTTCTTGCGTAGATTGAAGGAGTCAAACTATATTTTTCAAGATTAACGATAACACTGTGCACTGGTGATGATATAAGGCTGGAGTGCTGCAAGCTTAATGTTTACTGACTGAATAAGGTTTTTAAAAGACAGTAAGGAACAATTTCAGCTGACGAAGACTACAAACGTGTAACCAAATGAAGCAGTTTTCATGGTTCAGAGAGCCATCCAAATTAAAGACCCACTATTTACCTCGCTTCTCTTTGTTCTGGTTGCTACGAACCCCGGTAATGGTTGTTCATGAAAGGCAGGGTGGCATTTTACAAATGACATGGAGAGCAGTTTGTCCCTTACACCTTTTCAAATAGGGCAGTCTCCTGATCGATGACCTGCAGCCTCTCTGGAGGTGAAAGCACATCGTGTCTCTAGGGCAGCGTCTGAATTTACAGGCGTTCACCCCACCTCAACTTTCCCTGTGCTCCTGGTCCCTGTCAGACAGATTTGGGCTCCCAGGATAGATTAGAGACCCAGAATACCTAGGGCATAATGAAGAGGACCTCAGGTAGCAGCATGGAGATATTTCTGCCAAAGCTGCCTGCATGCAGACTGCTGAGATGGTCAATTAGCTGTGCAGAGGAATGGACTTGATAGATAATTAAATTACCCGTGGGGTCAGACCATTAACACATCGCACTGTACTTCTCAGGCTACCCAGAAAAATGAATCCTGATTCCTGACTATTTAGGCAGAGCTTAAAAGAAAATAAAATGTGCCATAATATCAATTATGTGAGCATGAACAGCTCTGCATCACAAAGCCAGTGTGAGAGGGGAAAAATTTTTTTCTGCTGTTTTTTCAGCTGGCAGAAGTGACACGTCTATTTTCAAATTAGTTGTTCATCCATCTATAAGGAAAATAAATTAAGAGTCAAAAAAGGTTACCTGCTTTGAAACTTTCTGATATTCGTTCCTTTGCTTCATCTTGTATTACCTGCTCACAAGCATGTGAGGCAGGAGGGTGAGACCTCCTGCCATGGGAACTCCAACTGAACAACAACGAACGTTCAAGCTTGCTAAAAAACTGAGGCAAGAAATAGCAAAGGAAGGTTTTACATTCTCCTTATATGTGCTTTTCTTTCTGTCACCTAAGGAGTACTTGTCCTAAAGTCCCTCTACAAAGCCCAAGCCTGTTTACCTCCGTTGTCACCTGCCATTGAGATATGAAGGGACCATTACAGAGAAAACAGCAAAAAACAGAGGAACCTGTCTGGGGGAGGCAACTGCGACACCAGGTCTCAGCTTTCAGGAAAGGATCTCAGGAAGGGTGAGGAGCAATGCCTGGGCTCTGTTTCGGACAGGAGATTAAGACCTTACTCTGGAGGACCCAAGACCATAGCTAATACCTACCAGGATGTCACTCATCCCAGCTGGTGACAACAGAATTCCTCATCAGATCTCTGCAGAAACGCTCCCTGTATCCAGAAAACTACATTCAATGGTAACTATTTTTCAGTGACACCAACCTGAGCAATTCGATCACAAGCTCTTTTAGCAAGGAAGATTTTCTGTGCTGAAAAAAAGTCCTATGACTGTATCTACCCTGTTTCCATGGGCATCCGCTCCCTATCAGTGCCAGTACCAGACTTAAATGATCCCTTACTACCAACTACAAACTCACATCTCAGAAAAAAGTCAACAGGTTCAACTCCCTCCTCTTGCAACTTGGGGACCTTTTATCCAATGTATAAAAGTACTTTAGAAGAGACAGTCTAGAAAATAGGGTCTAGACATGCTGTATAAATACTGAAGTATAAGCTTCGCTAAAGGGGAAGTTCTTGTTTCAGAGATACAGACAAGACTCACCTGTTTCATGTTGTAGTAACAAATGAGAAAAGTTATTGCATTGAGACTTTAGAAAACATATCTCAGCATTTATGAGTAGCTTCACTCACTGAAAACAAGGCGTTCTGCTTCATTTACCACTCCAATATTTAAAACCTAAAATGTTTCTGTTCAATCCCATATACTGAGTAGCTTAATGGACCTCATTAGACATAGAAGTCCCAGGTGTTGGAAAGGTGAACAAAAACTCGCAAAAGCAAACAAAAAAATATCTCTCCGACTTTAGTTATCAGCAAGGTCAAATTCTGGATATGGCCTTGTTGATATCCCTTGGAATAATGAATTTTGATATCAAAATGTGAAGATTAATTTTCTAACCTAAAAATACATGGCACTCAACCTAAATAATTAACTAAAACAAGGTCCATTAAAAATGCAAATTAAAAAAAGGAACCCTGAGAATCAGAAAATTGTGTGCCTGGAATAGAAAAAAATATTTTCTGTGTTTTAATGACATGCTTCCCTTTAACCAAAAAATACTTTGATGAAACTATCATTAAAGTGGAATTCAATGAAGTACCAAAATTCAGTGCGTGAACCAAGAAGCAACCGGCATGCAGAATTTGTTCTTGGTTGCTGCAAGCAAAAAGTGATGCTCCATCCCCTTGCTCCTTCTGAAAATTACTCGTACAAGGGATCAGTGCATGGCAATACCCCTGGTGAGCACTGCATCAAAGTCCATCACACAAGCAAGCCGTACTGGGTACTAACTACTGATAAGGTGTTTGATTACAGATAATTATTTTTGTACCTACTCAGGGATCCACTAGTAGCAAGCTGTGTTGGAGTCTGCATTCAGGAATAAGGATTTCCACTTAAAACATCCTCCAACTCTCCACGTAGAGCCGGTACCTTCGCCACCAGACAAAGCAAAAAATTCTAAAGCCACCCGGCACGCTGACAGCCAAGGCCTGACATTAGCAGCGGGTGCTCCCGTCACGGGGGGTAGGTTATGGGGGGGAGCAGAGGAGCTGTACGACCGACCTCCCTCCCTCCCCTTGCACAGCCCAGTATAGGGCACGCACTGTGCGGTGGGGCTGGGGAAAGAGCTGGTGCTGCACAATCACATCAGCATAGCTAGGTCTCGTTGTTCAGCGGCCAACAAACCTGTGAGACTGACTGCAGTAAAATAACACAGGGAATATGAACAGAAATGTTAACAGATAGCTCTGCAGCTGCTGCTACCGCCTCAGGCCGCACCACGGTGCCCGGGGACGCGGGTCCGACGGGATCGCAGACAGTCAGGGAGAGTCCAGGAGACAGCTCTGGACTCCCACCCCCTGTAGCTGCTGCAAAGGGGGGGGACGGGAGGTAACAGCCAGCCCCAGCCTCCACCAGGATTTGTTTTTCCATGCACTTTTGGTATTCTGTCAGTTTTTCCCATCAGCTCAAGACTAAAAAGAGAAAGTTATTTCTATAGATAGATAAAAATATATATAAAAATCCTGTGACTTAACTATGTATAGAGAGAATATAAATCATAGCATTTGTAAATTCACTCATGGCTGAACAAGCAAGGAGGGAGGATCTCCTGAAGACTCAAGACTAGCAGTAGCCACTCTTACAGAAGCAACCAGTAATTACGAAGTTGCATGATCAAAGCTTTTAATGCTGAATTTTCAAAGCCATTTGTAACCATTAAGCAAATGTTTCAGCTCACAGACAAGGCACACATTACTACATATCTTCAACGAAGAGTTAAATTGAAGTAAAAAAAGAGAAATTAAACTTGTCCATTGTTAAACAAGTAATTTATATCATCTGAAACAGAACATACAAGCCCCAATCCCTACTCTTCTACCTTAAAAAGGAAGTCGCAGAAGCTTACACCCTGCTCGTAATTGGTTTTGCTATAACATGGGCATTATTTTATTTGGCAAGAGGAGTCACACTTTGAAATATCAGCATCCATCCAGAAACCTCTTTATGAGAAGCAATTTCTTTAGGTTATTGATTTGAAGCTTCAAGGGAGATGTATCGAGTTTGTTTTCGGATTTAAAAAAAAAAAATTATGTTAGACATAGTATTTCATATTAATGCTAATAAAGTTGTTGGAGGGTTTTTTCTATTGCTGTGTTGTACAGAAGTGTAAATAGCAGAACCATGCTGACCCCCAAGGTGCATGTACTTGGCTCTCCAAGCTGCACATAATGGAAAGTCTAAGGTTCGTAGTGACCTAGAAACAACCTGAATTTGCATACATAGTTAATGAAAAACAATGAAAAAGCGTTAGGAGCAACATCCACTCGTTATATAAAAAAAATCATGTTGATCCAGCATTAAACTCAAGATGAAAAATGGCAGAAAGCTTTACGGGGGAACTGGGGTATTATCTTCTGTTGTTCAGAGCAAAACAAAGTGCCTTAACCCACAAACCCATGGTTCAGATCAAAGAATCTGCAAGTTTTCTGAGCACAGATCCTACCTTGAGTACAAGTGCAAAATGCAAGGAGCCGAGATGTGCAAGCAAATCTCTGCCTGGAGCTCCACAAACCCCAGTCCTTAGCTCTTCGCCTCACTGGCACTGTGGGTGCTCCTGCCTTTTGGGAGGATAAAATGTGGTTTTTCCATTTGGGGACTTTGTCCAGGATTATTTCCAGAGATCACTGTTACCTGAAGTGACTCGTGGTGGTTGTGGGACAGCCTTGCTCGCTCCTGATGTATCTGCATTGAACTGCAGACACCCATTTAGCGATGACTCCTCAGCAGCAAGACATGGGTGCCTTAAATCCAGGGTCTGTGTCTGGTGAACTTTCAGCAATACTAGCAAAAAAAAAAAAAAAAAAAAAAAAAAGCTGAGTTTTGAAATAAGGGCTGTTGTGGGAGGGATGCGCCCAAGTTGATTTGCCATACAACTAAAGCTGGCCTCTGAATAACTCCCTGCCGTATTAAATTCTGTAAGAAATTATTTTTACCTGAGAAGAACCACATCCAAATTCAAAGGAAACATATGTTCTTGAAAGTCATGGATAACCACAAGAGGAAAATTTCAGAGCTGTAAAGAAGAGCTCCCCCTACCAGAGATACACACAAGTCTGCTCCCACAAAGAAAAAAGGGAGGAAAGGGGTGTGAACACCTTGTGCGGTCCCTGGGCTGGCAGGGGTCTTTGTCACCTGAAAGCCACTTCCAGCATCTCCATCCATTTTATCTATGATGTGGATTGTTACCCTCGTGCTAGATCGTACAGCGTGACTTGCAGTAGGTCCCGCACTATAGCACAAGTAACGGTTTAAGTGTAGATTACTATTGACAATAACTAAGCTGCACCTAAGACTTGATGGGAAGGCTGGCATGCTCAAGCATCACTGCAGGTATGGGGAGGGTGGAGAAATTTGGCTTCTTTAGATTAAACTTCATGTTTGAACACGTTCAACTGCTCTGGAATAACGGTGGAAAAATCCCCAAACACTCTTTCAAAACACTTAGATTTCAGGCTAGGTTAGACAGGAATTTCATAGCAGAAATACACACTTTTTCATTGAGGCATGCAAAAAAAAGGATTAGCTTGCTTAATAGGTGACCTTTTATCATCTGAATTTGCAATGAATTTTAGACAAGCTTCATTATGTTCTTGGTATAGTTTTATTTGTAGCAATGCTTCTTCTAACAGTCAAATAGCAGGGTCAACATTGAGAAAAATGGATTTGTTTAAAATTTAATTGCCTAGGAAGAAGAACAAATTAAATTGCTAAGGTTAATGCTGGCTTTTGATGAATTATCATCAGGTTCAGAGCATCTACCTTTTTTTTGCAATGGTGACAAAAGCGAGTGCCGTTGGGCTGTGTAATGGCATGGAGCGGTGTGCTGGGGCCAGGGCTGGCGTGATGGGTGTCCACCACGCAGCGGGGGAGATCTCAATGCAATCCCACAGAGACTGCCCCGGCCAAGAAACCGCACCACCTTGGGGAGACGGCACTGCCAAAAGTAACCTGCTGCAATATGTGAACAAACCTGTGGTAAAGAGGGAAGAGAAACCAACATGGTGGAAAACCAGAACTAAAACTGAGGATGGGAGAAGAGAAGGGCTTAGGACTTGCAGAAGAGCTCAATTCTGAAAGCGAATCAGGATCACAATAAAAATATGTAACTACAGGAATCTTTTATTTGTAAGTACGCAGGCTTTCCTTCTGCAAGATTTACATGTACGTATAAATACCTATAGAAACCTGGCCTTCCCTAAATCGCACCACACCACCCGTGCTTAGATTCTTAGATGTTTACTTGAAACATTCTTTCTGGTTTGGTTTGGTTTGAGGTTGGTTTGGGGGTTTTGTGGGTTATGGGGTTTTTTTACTGATGTAGCTGATATAGCAGGATACCGCATCCTGCAGCCCTGAGCTCCTGCAGCGTTGCCAGTCTGCAGGCAAGACACATTTCCATTCATCACGCTCCAGAAAAGCCCAGCCCGCATCCCCAGGCGTCTCCCAAGGGTGCTGGGGACAGCGCAGTCCCCCCCGCCTTCCCCTCCACCTGCCCCCGGGTGAACTGCCATGGGAACACCTCCGCTCGGCCCCCACTTATTTTGGGAAGGGAACGAGTGGAATATCCAATTCCACAGGCTTTGAAATACGGCCATTAACAGTATTAGTCTGTATTTATTTAAAATTTCCCCAGCCATAGCCAATTTCCATGATGCATCACACTATGCAGCTGATAAAAACTGCAGTGACCAGGTGTGACAAGTAACAACATAGTAATAAATGATGTAACAGCTTTGGGAATTGCAAAACCCAAAACCCAACAAAAGCATTGTTGTCTGGATCACATGGTTAAAAGGCATGTAGCGCTCTCCCTCACTCATGTACTATTTATATGCTGGATGGCAAAATAAATATTGCAACAAACGAATTTTTTTTCTATGCTATGAAACTTTGTTCTCTCTGCCATACCTGGAGGTTTTATTTCTTCTTTTTCAAGAAATCTATAAAAGAGTCCTCTCAAATGAGCAATTAGGCTTATCTCACTTGCCCCATTTAAGATCACACTATGATTGTTCTCACTATGAAACAGTTTGACTACATAAAACTTTACAGCCAGGTAGATATGTTTGGTTTATAACATAAAAATATGTAACATAATGGGGAGGAGGGTGATCACAGTAAGAAGCTGAAATGACTGCAGGATTTTTCACACTTTTCCCTGGAATTATTCGTATTCTGCAAAATGAAGCAAGTCTTGCCGCCTGTCTACAAAACCCTCTTCACTTCAACCTTTGATACTCCAAAACCATTCACTTTGAAGACTAGCAGCATAAATCTCAAATTGCTACGGAAAGTGCAAGTACCAAAAATATTAAATACAGGCAGGAGAGGTCATTGTGGATAACAGGCCATCTCCAAAGCTGGTGTGGTCGGGCCGTTACCCACCTGCTTCCCAAGCAGCCCTTGGCCCACGGGTACCAACAGGCAGATGACGTTCCCTACACGGGGAGAATCTTTTTTCTCTTAATGCAGAACTGTTCTCTATTTTTCCTAAGTTTAATGTTTCTGTATTTGTATAATAATCACATAGAAAACGTGCATTATGACAGTCACAGTCAGGCCTGGTCTTTGGTACATCTTCTAACACTATAAGCTGATTTATTCATTGTCTCAGGCCTTGTCCTGTATTTTCACTATGGAGGAAATAAATCTCACTCAAAAATACCAATCTGTATTACTGGTTGCGGTCATGCATCAGGATTAATTTAATTTACAATACTGATTTCTGATAAATACATGACCTCATGATGCAAAAATGAAATTTCATTTCCTTTTAAGACAAGTGAGGACCTCCTAGGTCCCACCCATCGCCCTGGTTAGCATATCCGTCATGGGATACTGTACCAACGCAACACCACGGAGCACACGGGATGGGAGCCTGCTCGCAAAAGGCACAATACCTAAGGCAAGACATCTGCAAGATGCCCCCAGTTAAACTGGCTCCAGACCAGAAGCAGTATAATGCTACTCCCGAGCTATCAGATCCCACCAAGACCTGGAAGAGGAGTTGCACCGAAGGCGGCAAACCCACATGGGTAAAATAGGACAGTCCCAGCTTCACGGTGCCCTTGGCTTTGGAAAGATTAAACTCATCCCTGGAAGTCCCTGTGCAGAACTGTGCCCCCTCCCTGCTCACACCTGGAACACAGACTGGGGAGGAGGCAGATAACGGAGGATGGAGAAAGGACAAAAATACCATGGAGGCTGCTTGGGTAAGTGCCCCAGATGATCTGGGAAACAAGATTTGCTCTCTGGTTTTTTTTTTTGTTTGGTTGTTTTTTTGAGATGAGGGATAGCTGCAGCTAATAAATGGTCTAGGAAATGTGCCTTGAGTTAATTACTTATCCAGTTTATTGCTGCACTGTAATCAAACTGAGCTGTTTTCTAGACAAGCTGTTAAATATAACAAAACAAATAGCAATGCTGATTTGGGAAATTATAATATCAAAAAAATGCACCAAAGAGTGTAATGCAAACTTGGGACTAGCACAAGAAGGATGTAGCTACATTAAGAAATGCCCACAAATGCCTGCAGTTGTTGGGCTCAAAGGTTCTCCTCCCTGCAAGGACGGACTGCCTTTATATTAATGTGAAATTCCACCTGGGTAAGATATTTTGTCTGCATTTGGAAAATAATAAGAAATTGGAGTAGATTGTTTGTCTTTGGTTACCAAGGTCACTCTGTCATAGAAAACCACCTCTGTGTGAATTTAATTTTCTGCAGATATTGCAGCGAGCCCTCCTCCCGTAAGTCAGGTTTTTGGGGCATCTCTTGGAATGAACCGATGCTAAACGAAACACATCCTCTGCCTTTTTGGCAGGGTTATTTCACTTTGTTTTGCCATCTTCTCCACAAACCGTTATTCTTTGCAGGGTTACAGAAACAAGAAAAAACCAACAATTATTGCATTATTATTTGTCCTGTTTCTTCAATGCCAGGCGTCTTTCTTTCCTGTCTTCTTTTTGTCATCCTCCTCAATACAGGGCTCTTTCGGGGTGAAGGGAGAGCTTACAGAGCCTTTTAAAATAGCATTGGCCTGACAAAAAATTAATATTTTTTTTTAAATCACACCTGAACATTGAATTCTGTAAGCTCTGCCCTTACCTTCCCGATCTGACATCTGCCTTTCTCTGCTCTGCCTCCCAAATGGAGAAACGCATTAAATTCATAGCTACAGCTATCCCTGGTCCCAGAAAGAGCCTTTATCCCATTTCTAGTCTAGATGACTTCCTGGAAGCAGCACTATTAAGTTTATCACTTAATTTTTTACTCTGTAAAAATGGTGGAGAGAAGCCACTTTAAGCTGAACTAAATACAGTCCAGACAGTGCAGGAGCTTCAGGCCAAGAAAATCTTACAGCCAAGAACTAGCAACTCTTTTCCAGGTTATCGGAGAAGTATTTGATGGCTATAGCTGAGTAAGCGAGCCATGGTGCACATTCAGTTATGAAGGCTGGAATTCCTGCTCCACAATCCTAAATAGTATCATTTATTTTAAAAAAACAAATGAAAAAAACACCAAACCAAAAAAAGCCAACAACAACCAAAACAAGTCACTTCCAAAATTTTTTGCTCTTCCACCAGTTAAACCCAGACCCCTCACATTTCTGATAGAGTGTGCTAATTTCAATTTACTATTAAAAAGAAAAGGGAAAACATTTTTAAAAGCTTGACACCTTTTCCTTAAAGAAACCTTATGCACTGTAATGGCACCATTTCATCTGTTGTATTATAGAAATCTGCTTGCAATTATTAGGCTTATTTCATATTTTCATGTAATTATGTTTGGCCTTTGCTCTACTAAATCCTTGAACCAGAACTGATAAGAAATTCAAATACCCTAAGCCTGCTAAGGATAAAATACTGAAAGAAAGGTGGTGCTGCTTTGCTCAAAAATCAATACAGAATACATTCATAAATTAACAATCACTCTAGACTAAAACATTTATTGCTGGAGGAACACTGCATAATTAAACTATGGGAATGAATAAAAAATTAAAATTTAATTTTAATCTTTAGGTTCTTTTTAAAACCTTTGGTTAAAAAATTAACTTGGCTACACCTGACTTTATTTCTACTGGAGATTATGTGCGTTAGTTGGTCATGACTCTAAAAACTGTACTCCTTTAAAGGTCAGGCTCCAGCTAAGCGATCTTAACTGGAGTTGTGCCAAAATTCAGAGATGCATAGGGTCAGGATAACTGGCATAGTCCAAAAAAAGAAAAAAATAAATAATTTAAAAAGACAAATATTGCATTTGTAATCCCAAAAGGGAAAATTCAGATTAATCAAACTGTTTAAAGATTACTTACACTTGACCTTGTGAATTGCCACGCTGAAAACAGTTCTGTGTTTCCAGCCTACGCTGGATTTAAGCACTGCAGCCTGTGCCTGCCTTTGCCGGTGTTACACCGCGGAGCAGAAGGAGCAGAGCCGGAGGTCAAAGGTGCTGCTGCGGTCCTGACAGCTGCTCCCCTCCCAGTTCAGGGTTGGGATATCTTTATTTTATTTTATTTTGGTCTAGGTGCACTGAATAGCCATTCGCAGCTGCACCACAACATTTGTTCTTGAGGCAATCTTCCAGCTCACCCCAAGGTGCACAGGGCTGCAGCCTGCACACTTCGTGCCGCAAACCAGAGCATTGTCAGCGGAGGAAATCAGGAGATTTGCTTCAAAAGTGTTTCCCAACCGAAACGCCAGTGTAGGTGCACCCGGAGGGATTTCCAGGCAGCGGTGCCTGCCAGACTGCGTACATCACTCCTCCCTTTCTCTGCCTAGGGTCGCGTTGTAGGCGTCCAGCATGACCCGAGCAGTGCATGCACAGTGTGTCACCAAATATCACTTGTTTTCTTGAGACATCAAGAGAAATATCTCAAAAAGCTGAAGTTCCTTTTTTCCCCCCCCACTTAAATTTGCTAGGAAGTTTTTTTTCACGTTATAACCATATGCTCACAGACAAAACTGTTTCAGGCTAGAATAAGACGCAAAAGAAATGAAGCTGGGATGATTACTGTTTGCTCTTTGGAAATGGGTAAGTCATATAAACGTGCAGGAGCAAGGCATAATATTTAATTCTTTTTTCTTTTGTCATTTCATGGTCTATTTTGCCTCCCTCTGTCAAAATCATCGCTGGCTGTTTGGCCTGAGGTGTCACTGATTAATCCAGTGGACATAGGGGGTTAGGAGGGAGAATAATTACATCAGGCAAATGTGATATGCTATCTACACCACTCACATTTTATAGGCACCTTTGACCTTACAGCTGCATCCTGAGCAGTGACAACTGCTGCTTTTCCTGGTAAAACATTCTTTGTGTTAAATAAGGGAGGGGAAGGAGTAAGATGGGGTAGAAAGGACAATTAACTTCTGTAAAATAATCCAAGGATTTATTACAAATATGTTGGCTATTCTGCTGATTTCCTTGGATAAATTATAGCCAAAGCGCCTTCTCTTTAAACACCAGTCTCTTTAAATATTTCTATTATCAGTCATGCAGCGGTGAAGCAAATACTGTATGGCCACACAGAGATAAATTTGAAGAAATTATTTCCATTACCAGGCCTCCAAGGGAACTATAATACAGGAATTTAGTCTTTCAGGAAACATATGGTAGCTATACACTATAACTATACTTTAGATATTTGGGGCGGGATTGATCTGGGTGCACAAAAAAGGAAATAGAACTCTTTTTCAATTTTAGGAAGGTATCAATAAAGGACAAAAATGTCTGTATCACCAAGGTCACATTAAAGAACATCATTAGTAAATCACTTGACCTTTGCTTCATAGGTCAATTCTGTGAATCGAATTTCTTTCAGCATTAAATAGTTTTGTTCACAGTACTTAAAAATACCATTTCACCATAGAAATAAAAATAAGCAAAGAAAGCCAGCCCTTTTCTCACAGATGCAGCAGGGTGACAAAGATGTACAGGTTATTTTGGGGTTCCTCTCTTCATGCAAAAGGTTGATTTTGAGTGAGGGAAGGACAGTTAGAAATGTCTTGCTCCAGACCAGCAGGCTTGGGGGACTCCGACCGAATGGACAGGGATCAATCCCATTTGTACAGTCCATCATTGCTAATGATGACAAACCTGAGAATGGGTCTGGTGCATCCCAAAAGCACCCCAACAGGTCGGGTCTCCCCATCTGTATGGTCTGCCCAACCAGAAGGAAATAAAGTAGAAATATTTTGAGCACAAGTCAAAAACAAGATAACAAGTCTCCTCAAAGTAACCACCTTCAACCACTGCTGGAAACATGGTTCCTTACGCTGGTCCGACCTAACATATCTGTTTTGTTCTTACTCATCCCCATGGCAGCATGGAACCCAAGTGAAATCCTCATAGTACATTTGCACTTATAAAATAAGATGAGATTCTCAAAGATTTATAGATTTTGGAGCCAGAAGAGACCATTATGGTCTATTTGAACTCTTGCATCACACAGGCTATAAGTTTCACCAAGTGATTCCTGCATGTAGACTATAATTTATAACTGAGAACATATTTTTAAGAAAGAAATCAAAGTTCTCTATAAAAAGGTCAGTTACTTCATGTAGGATGAATGATGGATGGGACCTAACAGAATAAATACCCACAGCACTTTTTTGATACCAAAATACTCCTCAGAATATGTTTTTCATTACACATTAATTTTGCCCATTGTAAGATTACAAGCATAGTGTGAATACAGCCCTGGAGAAGGAATCCTACCTGTCCATACCCAACTGCTTCTTTTCCCCTAAAGCGTGCTAGAACGTACATTAGATGGAAAACCAAAATATAATCATTATTGAACATTAGCAAACCAACTAAATGGTGAAGCTGTAAAACCAGAAAATAATTCTTTTCTTTTAATGTGCAGTTTTGTTTGAGATTTTACCAGCACTCCACCAAATAAGGAATATCTTCTCTTCATGCACACGACAAGGAACATATTTAATCTCTGAACATTTATACCTTCTGAAACCAAACAGTACACTAGGCCACATTAACCAGTACATGCTGAAATGGATGGAATTATAGTGTGAATATGACTTGCAAAGACACAGGAGGTTCATCACTACAATTGCCAAATATTATTGACAAATCCATAGAAAAAAATTGCCAATAAAACCCTATATGGAAGTGCCTTGCGAAACAAAGGGGAAGAGCAGTTCGTCTCTGGGTGACATGCAGATACCAGGAACATCCAGCAATATCACACCAGGTACTCTAGGTACAATCTAGGTACAATTTCAGCGTTGCTTGGAGTATGAGGAGCCTCAATTCTCTAAAAGCCTCTGGTGAAATAGGGAGATGGACTCAAAATACCTAAATTAGACACTCCAGAAGAGATTGAGAAACCTGTTATTTTTTTTGGGGGGGTCTCAGATGAGAAATGGCACATTTTTAGGGATAAAGATAGTCGTTCAGAAGGTCTCTATTATACAGTGAGGCTCATCACAAGATATCCGTCATTACTTATTTAGATTGCACTGAGGCTGAGAAGGCTTTTAGCACTTATCCCTCCATAAGAAAAATACAGCAATTCTTGGTGAACATTTCTTGAAACAGGAACAGGAAGAGAATGAAAAAAAAAAAAAACCCCCCAAAAAAAAACCCAAACCAAAAGAAAAACATGTTTTCCTCCTCTCTATTCCCCTACCAGGGTCCAGAAGCAATTTCAGAACTTACAGACAACAGGAGACATCTCTGCAAAGCCAGTGGGAAGCTCTCCTTCCCACAAGGTCCGTGGGAGATTTGCAGTAGGACTAACAGCATCCTTAGGGGTTCACCATTACGTGCAGTAACGAAGTCTCATTCATGTCTACAGCAGCCAGCAGAGCCAGCACCCACGGTATGTGGTGGGGCTTTTATTAGAGGAGATGCTCTGGCCCAGCACTGCCAGTCACACCGCAGCCACCTGAAGGCCAACTGCATGGAAGCCACGACAGCTCAACATCACCTGCAAGTGTGATAACCATCAAAACTCCTGGCTGGACATAAAAGGTGCCTGTCTCAGAAGGTACCTGCTACCTGAATTGCTTGAGAAAATATTCATATTGCAAACTACCATAATCATTGTCCCATTAGTAAAACCAGCTGCACTTCAGATACCTTTCACATTTCTGCTTATTTGCATCACTTGCATATTTTATACTGGATGCATTTCTAAGGAAAATGAGAAGTTACCATGGCACATTTGTCCCATTCTACAGTATTTCCCTGACTTTCAGCAGCTGATACAGATACTCATAAAGGAACATTTACCAAAGCAAGCAGTGATTTTCCTTAGTGTAAGTGGACGTTTTTCACCCCAAGACTGCAGAAATTTGCAGTTCACATGGGGTTTCAGATGGCTGTAGCTAAGCTTGAAGATAACAGAGATTTCACTGTTCCCAATCTTGGGTGTGCACAAAGTGGCATTTCCCTGCTTGGAAAAAAGAACTCACGAGGAATTAAAACATATGTACAACGGTTAGTGCACCAGCTCATATCATGGAATGGGAATTTAAATCATACACAGAAGAAAACACTCTTACCTGTTGTTATGGGTTTGTGTGGCGCAGGG
>VYZV01040556.1:33091-61129 GCA_013401275.1 Pandion haliaetus
GGTGGAGCAGGGGACGAGTGAGGAATCTTCCCCCTGAGGAAAGGAGCGGCAGAGACGATGTGTGGCGAGCTGACTCAACCCCCATCCCCTGTTCCCCTGCGCCGCCGGGGGGAGGAGGGAGAGAGAACCGGGAATGGAGCTGAGCCGGGAAGGCGGGAGGGGTGGGGGGAGGTTGTTCTGATGTTTGGTTTCCCTTCCTAATACCCTTGTGTTTTGTTTTTTATTTGATTTGTAGTAAATGAAATTGATTTTGTTTCTTCCCCAAGTGGAGCCTGTCTTTTGCCCGTGACCATAAGTGGGGAGTGATCCCGCCCAGTCCTTGTCTCGACCCACGAGCCTGCCTTTGGATTTTCTCCTCATCCCAACGTGGCCAGGCGAGGGGGTGGGGGGTGAGTGAGCGGCTTCGTGGTGCTTTGTTACCGGCTGGGCTGGAACCAAACCCACGACACCTTCCTTGCCAAGTTTCTAATTTACCCTACACCTTACTGTTTTATCTTGTGCTGGCATGACAGAAGGTTTTTTTATTTTGCAGAGGAACTGTTTTCCACAGGAAAGTTGATGGACTCTTTTTTTCTTTTCTTTTTTTCTCTTTTCCTTTTCTGTATTCTATTCTTTAAAGGTAACGCTACTGGCAACCAGGATATCTCTGTCTGAACAAAGTCACACAATACACCTTCTTAGCCACTCTGCAAAGTCTATAATAAATTATGTGGTTCACTCAGTGTACAGATTAAGCATACAGTTTGGAAACCATACAAAAATAACTGCAAATGAAGTGACTTTTTTTTAATTAAATACAACCAAGTCTGCCTCTATTGATAGCACTGTAGAAATATTACTCTCTGAATTTTCTTACTCTATATACATTTCTTACTCATAACACTCCAAACATAGTTAGTATTATCTCAGAAAATGTAAACATCTGCTTAATTTGATTTGGCTTCAGCTCTGCTACAACGAGTTGACCTGTTTCTAGGGAAAACATTTGATTATTCCGCTCAAAAGTGAATCAGGCAAAGTACAAGCCTGTGATTTCACCAGCCTAAGAGACCATTTTTAGCAGAAACATTTCTGTGAAGTGACTGACGTTAAAAGACATTAAACACTAAATGCCCCTTAGCAGACAGCATGCCTGGTGGTGTTTTGTTTTGAAATGTTTAGGGTTGGTAGATTTGGGTAGTCTATTATAATTCATGTGTGTCTTATGATGAATCACTGACTCCATCGGGGCTGGATCAGCTGTTATTATTATCTGTCTCTTCTCCTATTTACCTTCTCTAAACAAGCCAAATTCTTTCCTCACACTCCCAAAGGAAGGCTATCTCTAAGGTTTATCTAACCCAACATTTTATCTCAAGATGGCCAATAACTGGTGAGTCAGAAAAAAAAAAAACCCATTGCAGCAAAGGAAAACCCCTGAGAAACACCCTGCTGAATTTCAGCAACTTGCAAGTTCAGTTTGATGGAGATTATATCATCAGCATCTCTGTGTGCTTTAATAGCCATCGATGAGCTTATTTCCATAACTTTTACTAATTAACTCTTTACTCTTCTATTTCAGGTATCCTTTAACAGTTCTGCAATTTGGTTAAGCGCTCTAATTGCTTTTCTTTTGGGGGAGTGGTGGGTTGCTTTTTTTCTTTGATTTTTTTCTTGGGGATTTCATTTTACAAAACATAGCATCCCTGTAAGATTCCTGCTACGAGAGATAGCCCATTGTCAGTCCCAATCCACCTGCTTACAGCTATCGGTGATGTTTGCTGTGATATCTGCATTACCCCCCTCCTTGAACCCTCTCTTTACCAGCCTGGGTCCAAGCTTATTCTGTCCTGGGAGTTGGTGATTCACAGAGCTGTTGTCACCAACCCCAAGATCTCTCTCCTGAGCAGTAGCTTGGAGATTACCTGGCATAGGCAGGGCTAGAAATATATATTCCCATTTGCATTATCCCGGAGTTTCACCTTTTTATCTCATGATATATTTATCGCCTTGTCACTGAGGTCCTTTCGCAAACTTCTGAGGCTCTACTAATAATTTCTCTCCTTTGTGAAGTCTGTTTTAAATAGATAGGTGGAAACGTAGTAAACAGCCCCTAATCTCAATTCATAGTGATCAATAATAACATTTTTGAGGGACTGCCGCAATAGAAGACTAGAGAGTCCTGCTCTCTGTTGTCCCAACCCGCAGGGAGCTGAGGTACGAAATACAGTGCATGAACTGCAGGTTAATAGAAAAATAAATGGAACAGTTTAATAGAACAATGGAGAGACATGTGCTAAATAGCCTTAAGTGTCATTGTACAATTATGTGACTATATCACTGTAAGCATATAAACAATATATCAAAAGAGACCTGACATTTATTGCTTTCTCCTAACAACTTTCCTAAGAAAAATTAGTCTGTTCCAAAAGCAACTACACAATGCTAATGCAAACCCACGACTGTACACCGAGTTTACCCTCACAGTGCTGAGAACTGGCTCCAAGCAGGTCAGTGATGGGCAGGCCAGGTCTGGATTCAGAGTCTTGATATCGGATCACAATGATTTATTCAAACCCACAAGCAAGGCTACAGGTGAGTGGTTTAAGCTCTCCCTCATTACGACTCCACAGGAACACCAAGCTGGGTTATCCCCTATTATTATGCTATTTCCCCTGGCTTTAAAACCTTTAACAATTTCACGGGATCTAACAGGCATTACAGGAGGAGCCAGGCTGCATAAATTTCTTCCACGTACAGACAATTTCCATTTTAGTAAGCAGCACAGGTAAAGTGACACCTGTAACCTTGGAGAAATTTGAGTAATATCTCTAACTCCAAGCTGAATCACCCTAAATCAGAAAGCTTAATTTTAACAAGAATTTGCAGTTCATCCTTGTTTATAGCTGAAGAGTTTAAGTAGACAGCAAATAATTTAATTTATTTAAGAATTTAGTTGAATATGGGACTGAATAAGTTCCTTAGAGAGAACTGTGATCCATGTGTACAAGCATCAAGGAAGATCTTAACAGGCAGAATTCCGTAAACTCATACTTGTGAGTATAGATCAAGTGCAGTTAAGAGAATTTCTCCTCCAGAATTGAATTCTTTCTCTTATGCAACATTATCTGGATATTGCAAGGACACATTTCAGTTAAGAAAACCACACTGGAATTCAATTTTTTTTTGGGGCAGGGAGCAAATGTACTAAGACTCCTAAATAAAACTATGGTGGTTTCTGAAGTGAGAGATTTCCAAAAAAAAAGAACTTTTTTAAAAAGTTAAAAATAGATTAGCCAATATAGATCCCAAAGAGGTATATTTCTAATATATATTTAAAGACAAAAATATTCTCAGCTCAGAAGGATATGTACAGTGCTGCATTTATGGTCCAAAATACAAAAAAGGTAAGAATCATTCAAGACCAGACCAGTTGAGCTCATGAATTTTCTACCTTCCCAATGAACTGTGCACTTGCCAACAATCACTCCTCAGCCAATAAACAAAAATCTAACAGAGCTGGTAGAAACCCCTGTAGTAGAGCACAACGCGTTGGCACCAGAAATACCCTCTTTGCCACAAACAAAAAGAGAAGCTCCCAGAACCCCTCCTGAGAACAGATACGCTTTCCATAGCTGCACACCAGAGTGAAACCAAGACTCCTTTGGGGAAAGTTCTTGTGAAACTTCCATCCATATTTGCAGACAAAAAGGTTCAGTTAAATCAGACATTTACCTCGGTCAGCCCCGTCCCACACACATTATCTTCTAACCTGACAGCTTCAGAAGTCAGGGAAAGCAGAATGCCGCCATAATACTTCAGAAATGGCAATCATGGAAGAAGCAAATGGCACAGGCCCCCCCCCATGACTCCCCATGGGAAGTCCTCAAGTGTAAAACTGAAAAGCTGAACCTCTTTGATTTCAGCACACTGACAGATCTCTAATCTTACCTCTGGCTTCCCTGTTTGTTTTTTATTCCAATAGCAAACGTACCATAGAGATGTATCTTAACATATTCCTGATTTGTTTGGGGGAATTTTTTTTCTCTTTTAATGTCTTTTAA
This sequence comes from Pandion haliaetus, assembly GCA_013401275.1. Classification (NCBI taxonomy): domain Eukaryota; kingdom Metazoa; phylum Chordata; class Aves; order Accipitriformes; family Pandionidae; genus Pandion; species Pandion haliaetus. The sequence continues at coordinate 37,135 of VYZV01040556.1, forward strand.
TGTTTTTGCTCTTTTAATAAACTCCTGAACTTCATCTGCTTCTTTGTACGACATTTCACCATTGCCCTTTTGTTTCTTCTAAACAGAGAAAACTCCAGTTGCAGTTATCTATGGGGACAAACCAGGTTATTTCAGGGCTGCTTTGGGTACTGTAAGACTACATATGCAACTGCTTAAGTGTTCAGAATCTGCCAGTTCTGCAACTCAAATACAAAGTAATAATAGACAAACAGAAAACAGGGGTGACAAATGCTCTCTCCGATAGCTTCCACAGTTTTCAGAGCGGTTGCAGGAGCCCATGTAGTCCTACGAACATTCAGAGCATTCCTGGCATTTATCATATCTCAGACTGGTATTTCGTCTCACCCAACTTGCTGCTGTAACTTGGCAGAAAGGTGCAAGAAAGCCCTCACTAAACTGACTCTAGAGAATATGGGCTCAGAAATGTCAATCGGAAGAGCTCGTACCTATTTGCAATGGTTCTTATGAACCATCTCACGTAAAAAAAAACTGGTTTACTTTGACTGACCTTACATGTCGTCAGCTGATGTCTCATGTAAATAATTTCAACACAAACTGGAATCTTCAACGTTCATGTTCTCTTCCATCAGTTCCTTCATCCAGCATCCAGTTCCCAGAATTCAAATCTCCTGTTCTGTGGATACTTTTTTCACAGCAAGGACCAGCAAAACAGTGCACTTAGGTCCAAAGCCGAGGAGTGCAGCATATAAAAGACAATGGCGTCTGATTTACTAATACAGCCTTATAAATGCTTTTCACTGCAACCTTAGCAGACAAACCAAGAACTCAACCCAAGATCTCCAGCAGAGCTGTAGGAATAATTGATTTTTCAGCTCAGTAGCTGAATTGGAAAAGTAAATAGTTTGAAATTACCCAAAATGCTTTTTGTTGTTTTTCTCATTAAAGTGAAATACAGGGTGAGGATATGGTGCTTCTCCTTCACCCAACAGCCTGGCCACAAGGTTTTTTCAGCCAACACGTAGGTGACCTGGATTGAACCCTTTGATTCCTCTGCCCTCTGAAAGAAGGGCTCTTATCACCTTACAAGGTATTTGGAAGGAGGTTGCTCTTGTTCTCTCACTGCTCTTGTTTCCATGGGTTATTTCACCACCCATTAGAAAACTAGGTATCCTCCCACCAGCACAAGAGATGTGTCCCAAATACCAGATAATTGAATTACTCTTGGCACTCAAGTGCTTTGTATCAAGAGAAGCGTAACAGGAGAGGTGTCTACTGCAGATGACCACTTATACAAGGGCTGGGACGTTCCCCTGAGAGCGGAGGAGGAGTTTCAAATCCCTGTAAACTGAACCTCTGTGTCCCAAAGGAAAATGTGGGCTTCTCTTGTCTGAAGCTGAGGCCAGCAATGGATGCCTACAGGAAAGGATAAGAACAGGGAAAGCACGTACTTACATTTCTCAAGAATACTCCCCCAGACCACAGCAATTGCCAAACACAGTTTATTGCTTATTTAGTAGCCTTCTACGGATACTTTTCCCAATGTTTTAACTATTTCAGAATGCCTTAACCGTTTGCAAGCTTGTTATTAGCCATCAGCTAAGAGGGCATCCTTCCCCTCCTGAACTTTGAGTCTAGCCACTGGAAAAAAAAAAAAACCAAACCCAAACCCCAAATATTTTAACATTTGACCAAGATTTCCGATTACTTCCAGGAAACCAACAGCCCCATTTTCCACGTTTTGGAAGACCAGCCAACACACTAGAGCTTAAATTGCACCTCTGCAGCTGGAGCTGCAACAAGCCCAAGCCTTTGGTGCTTCGGTCCAGAAGGGAACTCTGTTTACACAGTCTCCTGGCATGTGTGTGAGCATCAGCTTCCCAGGAACGATTGCCCGGGCTGGCATCAACGCAGAGCGAGTGCATTTTGTAGACAGGCAGAGTGGCAAAAACCAGCACGAAGGTACCATTAAAATGGAATAGCTTTTTCTTGCTGAGATAGACAGGCAATTGAAGTGACTGCTCTTAGTTGGAAGCTGGGCACATTGTTTAAATGTAAATAGTAAAAGATTAAAAACTACAGAATAAAAATGATCTGTTGTGAATTAGAAATGCAAGAAATGTAAATTCTTCTTTATAATATATTTATTTAGAAAGATAATTATCTAATAAATAGAAATGCTTTACAAAATGCTTGAATATGTTCATTCCAGTCTTTTCTTAAAACTAATTGAGTTAGAAATTCCTAGTTTCCTTTTATAAACAAGGTCATAAAATGCCTCAAAAATCTCGCAGGAAATTCATGAAAATTTATTCAGTATGGTATGAAAGAGTAAATCTCTGTTATGCTTATGGATACTTCCCAAATACTTGTACATTTTAATTAATCCCATTAATTTTACAGGATTGCTTGCTTGTTCAACCTCTAAAAAAAGCAGCTTTCTTGAATGGAAATTAAATTTTGAGCTTCAAAGTATGTTTTTTTACAATAATCAACACTGAAGAACACAAAACATTTCTTGCTGCATAGAAAGCTTGATTTGCTTTTCTCATATATATTTTCACAGCAGTGACAGCAATTGATAGCATAGTACTTGCCTGCTATATATAATGCTATGCAGGACATGAAATAATTATTCATTTTATTATAGGTCTACTGAGGGAGCTACAGTGGAGTTTGAGGTTAATATGACAATCAGAAGAAAAGTATTTTCAGCTTCTTATAACTTTGGAATAATAGCTCTTTCCAGCTGGCATTTGTATATCTAGTCTGAGATTGCAGGCTCCAAACATTCAAAAAATATTCACTTCTGGCACTGCATTATACTCAGGAGGAAAAAAAAAAAATCAGTATGGATTCCTTAATTTTTCCTATAAATGGTTTTATTTACTTTAAAAGCTGAATTTAAGCATAAGATTTACCAGACCTTTAACATTAATCACTTTTGCTACCTGAAAACACCCACCATCCTCTAAGTTGCTGTGTTATCTTACACAGACACATTCAGCTCCAAAGCAAAAATATTGTCCCCAACCCGGCCAGTCTCTAAATCAGAGTCATCATCTGAAAATCTGTATGCTTCCTCAAGCTCAATGTGATTCCAAAGGCACATCAACTTTTAGAAAATAATACATGAGGTCATAGGAGGTATATCTATGCGTAAGTGTACCTTGCAGGTCAAGTTTTCTAAACCTCTTATCGTGTCCTGACCTGGTTTGATTTCTTGCAGCAACTACTCTAACTTGGACATCATATTTTATCTCAATCTTTATCAGAACTCAAGAATTCAAGATCAATTAAAACATCCTAAAGGAAAAACAGGTATTTGGTTTCATGATTTCTCCTCATTTTCATTGCTCGTCAGATTTACTAGGCTCAATGCACTCATTAGTGCTCATTTCAACTTGATAAGCAAATAATCCAGAATTTTTGTTCAATTAAATAGTTACTTGTAATTCATAAATATGTTTTCACACATACAGAAGTTACATTGAGTGGTGTGGTATAACTGTTAAAAGAACATTTTCACAAGTAGAAAGGTGCAAGAGCCTTATATGATACCAGGCACTGTGTGTGGGGGGGGTGTTACCAGATACTTGTGTGTTTGAAAAACATTCTTTCTTTCAGTTCATCAGACACCATAAAAAATCAGGACTGCAACTGAAGGTATAACTTCTCCTTGAGTATTGTTTCACTATTTTCACAAAAATCCATGCAAAAACCATCACATAATACAGTTTAGTTAGCCAGACTTTAAAATCTTGGTATTTTGTGCATACTGTAATATGTGTGTTATATTACTGACAGCACAAAAAAACCTCCCCTTACTTCAGTGTAGGGATTTAAATTGTCAAAAGAATTCCTCGTGTCTTCATAAAGATAGCATAAATCATGGCAAAAATCATTATATATCCAACAGAACAAACCCATTCTCCAGCCTGTCTTTCTCTAGGCCTTTTTTCCAGGCTGCCTCCAGAACCTGTCTATGACCATCTGAAGAAAATCATAACACGCAATATGCTATGAAACCAAGTTTCATTTAAAACATCTGTAAATTGATTGTATATATTTCCTTGTAAAAAAAAAAAAAAAGCTAACAAGAAAAAATGCAAATGCTTCGCATTTGTTTTTTCCTGCTAACTATGCTGGAAGCGTATGACAAATACTGATAATGAACTAACATCTCCAGGTGTAACGACAGGGAAACTTGTTCAAGACTGCAGGAAAGTGGCAGCATCGTGTATCAGGAAAACCATCTAATAGCAACAACATGGCTTGTCATCTGTAATTAGGTGCTATGAATGATAGGATGTGTTTTTCTTTGAACCAAAGCGTAAATACTGATTTTTTTTGTTGTACAACAACAAAAAAAATTACAGGGAATGGTTAAGGCTCATGACTTCTGAAATTTATGCCCTATTTATGCTCCTAGGGGACCAGGGGGAGTGAGGACTTCTCTACAGCTGGACATGGGGTTCATACTTTGGTCAGACAGCGACGACCCGAGCAGAGGCTGGTCTGGCGGAGGGAAAGAAGCCCCGAAGGCAGAGCCCGCGATGTGACGGCCCCGGCACATCCCAGCCTCCGCCGGCAGCACCGGCTCCCGCGGGGCTACGCGATGCTCTGCCCCGAGCTGGTAATGAACTCCCAGGCAAGGACGCTGCCGGACCTGTTCCAGGAAAAGAGCTTTCAGAGCAATTAGATTACTCTGTAAACTTTAAACCTTAGCAATCTCTCCGGGCTGTTCAGATGCTGTAGGATTATTTAGTAACCTCTTGGTATTTTTCTACTCCTGTAACTTCAGCATCACAAGGACACGAGTAGGAAGGATGGGAAAACTCAGCAAGACCTGAGCCTGCACCCAGCCAGCCTGCAGAAGGCACCCTGTGCACATCCACATCAAGACTGAGTGTGCAAGGAGCAGCGGGCTAGGCTCCCGCATCGAAGATTGAACTTGCAAGTGGTGCAAAAATATAGATCGGAAATGTACTGGAGAAACTGTGTGTTCACATCCAGGTTGATTAGCAGACGTCAACTCTAGGAACAAACCAGGGTGCGCTTGCGGGGAGGTGCAGAGGAGCCAGCACAGGCTTCCAAGCCTCCAGCCTGGCGCTGCAGCCCTAAAACTTCCCAAGCTCCAGTGGCACTCGCAGCAGCCCCGAGGCTGCTCCCAACCTGCCACGGGCCACTGCAGCCGGGAACGTCTCCCTCCTCCACCTTGCTCAGCTGCACAAGGGTTGGGAGCACAAGCTTAGGGGGCAAAAAGGGCCACTTCTGCAAATACTAAGGTAAAAAAAATATCACTCCTATAGCCTGTAAGGGAATCTGCCTTTCCAATACAGAATTTACTTTTTTCCTTGTTTTTCTTAAAGTTAAAATTATTTGATAGTGCGTATATCCTGCCATTATGGTAGCTATGTTGTAGCAGCAAAGACTTATTTGGGGACAGCTCAAGAAAACAGAAGCACATTTTCACGAAGAAACCTGTCTCTCTCCCCTTGGTGCTCTACTTGGCAGAGACCAACAACCCGTGGATAACAGATGGTCAGCAATTTCGTAATAATCTGGCCAGCCTGACACACTACCTACTAGTATAGGATCTGTGGCAAAAAGCTAAAAACGGCGCTGCATAATGCATAGGAGAAGTCTGAGCACTCAAATATATTTGCAGAGCAGCTAATTAGATCTGAAATTATCAAAATCCTTGAAAGTGAAGTCTTTTTGGACTCTAGGCATACAGGCAAATTTTCACAAGCAAATAATCTGATTTAAGCATGTACCAGAAACTATTTAGACCCCACAGTTTTGACAGCAGTGGGGAAACAAGAACAAAAGCAGCATAAATAATATTCATATAAAGCTCGCTACAAAGGCAGAATAAAGCCAAGCATTCCTAATAATCCAGCATGTTTTTAAAATAATTCACACAGGTTCGTGGTCACTTAAGTAAAGCAGTCAGAAATAACCACCCTGGACAGAAATGCATAAAGCAATGGTGGAAAGAAGGAAGAGCAAAATGAGCACGCCAGAAAGCACATGGAGCAGGAGGAAATTAGACAAAGTGGCCAGTCCGGAGATAAAACAACGTCAACATTGGAACAGTAATAAGTGTTAGCAGTTTTACAGAAGGCAAAATATATGTTCTTGCCTAAGCAGCTTAATTTTCTTCACAAGCCTAAAGAATATCAAAGCTGAGAGCTTGCTAGGCGAGAGGCAATTCACGGCGTGCTCCCACCACCCTGAGCCAAGGCAGCGCAACAGAGCGGCCGCGCTCGGTGTCTCCTTTGATTAGCTTCTGACCACGCACCGTGACTGCTGCATCACTTACGCGACGGATTATTGGTTTTTTCCCCCTAACCTGAGACTTTCTTGCACGTTCTGCATGGTGTCATACTTCTTACCTTGAGCCCTTGGTAATCCTAGCCTTTTGAGTTTCTTATTCTTTTGCTGTGCGTACAGTACGGAGAGACGGCTTGCATTATCATTTCAGACAGTTACAGCCAGGGAAGGTAGGAGCTTCGGTTACTACATCTTCAGAAAGCAGATCCAGCCTCACCCAGGCTCCGTGCCCAGGCACAAGCAGAGTTTTCGGCCGAATTGCAGTTAACAAGACATTTCAAGACAAACCTGCTATGAATCGATAGCTTTTGCCTAATCTGGCTTCCCGGGCTGCTGCAGACTGCCAAAGCCCGTCACAGATGTTCCCAGCAGCCGTGTGCTGCATCGGAGCCTCGGCTTTAGCACCCCCAGCTCCCCGTGGGACACGGCTGCGGTGACCGGGATGGGGTGACGGTTGGACTCGATGATCTTTAGGTCTTTTCCAACCTAAACGATTCTATGATTCTATTCTACGGGTGCTAGCGAGCCCTGCATGGGGACATGCCGAGGGTCTTCCCGCGCCTCCCTACCCCTGGCAAGCCCATGCCCCAGGTCTTCATCTGCTCTATCCCCCTACAGAGGAGCATTGCTGAAGAACTTTAGCAGGAACATTTCATCCTGTATGAATTCCTACTCATTAAAACCCATGCAACCGTTCAGCACTTGTAATGCACGACGTGGGGCAGGGTTACAGAGCCCAACATCTCAGCCAGGAAGAGAAAAGTTAGGAGCAAGCAAGAGAGATCCGGGGAAACAGGTATTATTGGCAGACATGAATTACATGCCTGTTTGATACAGTTGGAGAGTCTGAAACCACTCTCTGCAAAGAGGTGCTTAAATCACAGCCCTGCGTGCCAGCAGCCAGGCTCTCCTTTCCTGGGGGGAGCTGCCTTTTCTGCTGTGCAGTATAACAGGCTAATGGTGAGAGCGGTTGCTGGGCAAGAGGGACCATAAAATAAAGCTGAGACAATGTTGAAGGAGAAATGTAATATTTATGAGACTGAAGAGATGGAAGAAGGGAGCCAGGCTCCATAGCTCGGTTGCACAGGCCTCAGGGATGGGGAAGCTGGCTGGAGCGCTCCCGTCGAGGTGGGGTGGGAGGCAGGTACCCCCGGCCAGGGACAATGCTGAACCCACATCTTCTGTTTCCATGGCAGGTGCTCTCACCACTAGGCTGTTGCAGAATAACAGCACACGAACATATATTTTTATATGTTATACACATACCTAAATTATACATGAGTATAATTCTAAACAAATTAATATAAAATAAATACACCTATCATATAAACATATTTATATAGAAATTAAATGCTGCTTGGAACAAAGCTTTGTGCAGTTCTCAAAGCTGCTGGGCTGCAGCGAATTGACCACTGGGACTTCAGGGCTCAACCTCAGAAATTAAAACTTCCACAAGACCTGCACCTCGATGTGGGCGAAACATTTGCTCAACCACACAGCAGGAGCTCTGGGCCCATCCAGCAGCCCGACATTCAACCCTTGAGAGCTGAGAAATCGCGCAGCCCCTCGGAGTCTCCTGCCTCCCCGGGTGCAGAGGGAGAGCGACCCAGTGCAGGTCCAGGCTTGATCTGCAAAACGATAGTCCTGCCTTGCACAGTTGACTTTAGCTCTCACCGTGTACACACCGCTCACGTGGCTGTTGACTACTCAATCCCACTTCCAAAGTGCATTTTTGTAGCACTTAGGTCACCTTTCCTTCACCAGAAAAATCATTGTTTCCCTCTATCTGTGTGAGAACAAAGAAAACAACAAGGCTAAACTGAAACTCAGGGAAGTTTTCTCCACCCTGGTGAATTAATGTAATATTTGGAAATCAAAATCTCAGTCCTACTCAATTTCAGTACTTTGAGGGTTAGTCTCCCCTGCTGCAAGTCCAGGCCTCGGAAATTGTGTGAAAATCCCAATTCCTACTTTCAGCCTCACTCTAAACCCTAAAAACAATTGCTACTCTCCATTTTCAGTTCTTTGCCCAAGGCTCCTAGAACATCATATGGGGATTTGGGAGCCCCATTTGAAACAAATTGTTTTAATTAAAATAGTAATTTTAAGCCCCAAGAGATGTAAACTATTAAAGAGTTGCCAGGAGGGAGATCTACTAATGGAGAGCAATGAGCAATTATAGCCAATCTGTTGCAGGTTCTCCAAGAAAAACACACTGGAAAACCAGAGCAGCCACTTGCCAACTGACTATTTATCACTATAGACAGCATTTAACGGTATACAGGTTTTTCCTTCCATAAAGGCTCAGCAAGTGCACTTCATTTTCTCATGTGTCATCAAGTCATTTTGATATAAGAGGAGAGATCAGCAAAAGGAAATATAAGAAACAAATCTCCTCTCCGTTAAATAGTTCTTCAGCACCTGAAACAACGGGTGTGCAGAGAACAAGGGAGGCAGATGAAAACGCTTTTCCTCATGAAAGTGAACCCTCTGTCTCAGACAACCCTGCTCCTCTTCTCCCAGACAGCCGGTATTTCAGGAATATTCATTTGGGACGTACCAGATTTCAGGAATATTTAGAAACCCCAACAAGACCATGTTTCCATTTTCCCCACACAAAGTCAAAAGTGGACATTATCCAGCCCAAAACTAAATGCTTGGGTGCTTCCCTGGAAAGGTGAATGTGAGCAAAAGGCAGAAAGGAAGAGGTGTTTTGTGGTTTTATCTTTTTTTTTTTTTTCCCAAATTACATCATGGAAGAAAACCACCGAGAACAATAACAACTTAGGCACGTTATCTGAGAGCCACCTGCCTTCTTCCTAAATTAGCCTTCACTGTTTTAATTACTTATTCTGGCCTAAACACAGATTCACTGAAAGGACAAACCTCAGAAGCCAGAAATAGCTTGCCGTTGAAAAGGTCCACATTTCTGATCAACGCTCTTTTCATGTTTCAGCACTGAATGTATGCCATAACAGTAGCTTGAAGGAATTTTACTTCTGTTCCGACTTACAGAATGCTTACTATTACGAAGAAACGTTGGCTTGGTTTTATAGCCTCAAGTACACTGCTGTTCACAGACCCAATAGCCTAAAAAGAATACAATCAGCTGGAAATCAACAGAACAAGACTGACATCGAAAAATAACGACATTTGTATTTTTCTAGTCCAATCTGGAAATCTGTCTGCTGAAGTATATATAGTTCAGCATTCATCAACAGCATCACTATGGTCCCCTTAGAGATGCAAGGGGACAAGTGTGGGGTGTCTGTACATATATACAAATGTCTGCATATGCACTTTCACATATGGATACGTGCGCGTATACATACACTGACCCAGTGTACATCTCCAAAATTTCATAGGCTTACCGTATTCAACTAATTTGAAGAAAAGCATCCTACTTTAGAAGCTGGGAGATCCAAGGTTTCACTTTTAGGTGGCATTATCTCTCCTGAAATAATCCAGGATGACCTATATTTGGAAATAAAAAATAAAAATAAATTAAAAGTCATTTTTGATATGCGGATTGCTAGTGTAGAAAACAATTCAGTTTAATACTGAAAAAGAAAACGTGGTAGGAAGCTTCCTGGGCAAAAAACCCAAACCAAAACCAAAAAACTTTTTCAAAATAAAAACTCCATCTATTTTCTCTAAATAACATTCTGTTATTCCCTGTTTTTCTATTCAGGAACCATGAAGCATCTGCCTCTGCCACCCACAGACACAACAGAGAAACACATTACTCCAAGGAATATCTATTCATGTCAGCGCAGTGACCTACTAGAGATAGCATCAAGATGAAAAGTATTATTCTTTTTTATAATTCTCTTCTCACTTGATTCAAACCTCATTAAATCAAGAGGAATGTTAACCATACATCTAAGCATGTGTTGCATGAGGCCCTTTTTTCAGAAATGCAGGCATTGTTTATTAATAACGGTGTCATCTGAGTCTCTTAGGTAATGAACACCAGCAGATGACACTGTATTTCACCTGTGGCTATACTATAGTAATTAAATAATATTAAGTAGAAGTACCAGGGATGGAATTACTGGAGAAATCAAGACTCTTAAAAGAATTCCACTGAAGGATGTTTAAACAGACATTCCACAAGGGCAAATAGATAAATTAAGTTTTCCCTTAGCAATCTCTGTGACAACAGGAGAATACTAAATAGAGAGCGTAAGGGACGTGTTATAGCAAAATGTTTTGCCTTATTTTTAATTTAAATGCAGTTATATAGATGAAGAGCCTGGAGGCATCAACCATTGCCAATCAAAGCTTACATAATGAATAAGTCTTACAAGTATACCAAAATCACCACTGCCCAGAATTGCTCAAGTCATCTGAGGATGAATTTTTTCAGTATAGACATGTACAAAGTCTTTTTTTTTTTTTTTTTTTAAGTATTTTCAAAAAACATGATTTCTCTTTGGCAAAGAAATCCTTTGAAGCAGTCCAAATAGCCTTTGAAGTTAAAATAGAGAAGTCATTTCATATTCATACACCCATTTCACCTCCCCCTTCCTAAAAGATAAGGCATATAGGGTAGTGAAAAATGTATATAATGAAATAGGTAGACTCATCTCAAGACATTAGAAGCATTCAAGCAAACAGAATGCCATTAAAATGGAAGTGTATACATCTTTGGGCGTAAATCAAAGACACTGTGCACTGAAATACTGGAGAAAAAAAACAAGCTTAATTATTTCAGACTAAGAGCTACAATCTGTAAGTCAGAATACTGCAAGGTATATAGTAAAGTGTATGCAGCATTAATGGATTGGTAAATATCTTCCTGTTTTGAGGCGTTGTCCTCACTCGGCAGCCTACCTCAGCTTTATTAAAGGTAGGTGCATGTTTCTTTGCTAAGTCACAAAGGCTGTTAAAAACTCATGGAAGTGACAGATGCCATACAGTGCATTAGTAGTAAGATTTTAACACTGTTCTTTTCCTCCTTCCATTCCTATAAGTGTATTTCTCTCCTTTACAATATTTCCTAAGAGTTTCCTGTGTCAGAGATTTTCCCATGTACATCTTTCCAGAGCCTCAGAAAAATGAGAATGGCTGATCTTACTTGAAAACTAAAAGCTTTGAGATAGTTTTCTGTGGAATGATGAAAGATCCCACAGGTTCAAGAAAACAATCAGTAAATACAGGCTTCTGCTTCCATAAAATACAATTCGTTAAATACAATTGTTTGCTAATGGAAAGTGGTTTACTGCTGCAAATACAAGACTGCTTGAAAGACAATATGAAGTCAATAACCAAGCAGTAAAAGCAGCAGCATATATGTATATGGGGGCAGGGTAAATAAAAGGCATGTTTTGCCACTTTTGTATGCCTTCTTGAAGAGTTACATTTTTGTTTATCCATATACAGTGCAGAAAGTCATGTCCGTATTCAAACTCTACATGACTCTGGCAAGTGTCTCTTATTCCACAATCCACCATTCTCTTCTACACAAAAATGCCATCAAAAGATCACCTTAAACCTTTTACTTGAGCTGTCCAGTGGAAGAAACAGTGACTTTTTTTTTTTTTTTTAACAATTCCTCGCTATTTTAATCCCTTTTTTTGTATACTCGATGTTTAGGAAGAGAGAGATGGTCTTCTTGGGGAAAAAAAAAAAAAAGGCAAATAACTCACATAACAGGAATGTTCATAAATCTGTATTTATACTGGAAGTAAAAGTAAACTCACCAAAGATGACTTACTGCCTCTTATAATGAATGTGACTATTAGGTCCTCAGATTTTATTAGCATTGTAAGAGAACATATTTTATGTTCAAATATTTAAATACTCGTAGAAAGCAAATGCAAAAATATTGTTAATATTAAGCATTCAATTACTCAAGTTATGTAAAAATTCATTGAAAAATAATTTCCTGCCTGCGGAACAATATATTGCCAAAATCTGAAATGTCTACTTTACCAGTGAATCCAACAAATTTGACGGCTCTATTTGGAGTCTAAGTGAAGAAACGTATGCATTTCTCAGCAAAATGGGCAGGACAGCTAGTTGACATTTGGAGCGCTGGCCACGGGACAGCTTTGGGGATTAATAATGAATCGCTTCAACAGAGGAGCAGAATATAAAAGCACCGACTCCAGCAACGGGTCTCTCAAAGACATTTCTTCCTCAAAGACAGTTCTTGGCTATTTTCATGCTAACCAACCCTCCAGCAAAGACTGTCACCCCCCGTAGAACTGTTTCCTGAAAATTAATTTCCAACACCTTACAGCAGCCCACGCGGCTTTGAAACAGCCACAGAATTGTGAGACAAAAACCGTAATTTCTGCCTTGCCCATGTAGCCGCCATCCTGAATCCAGAGTGCCAGGGTTAGTACAGCCTTGTTCTGTGAAGAGGAGGAGGAAGATGCGGGAAGGCAAAAGATGACCAGTGCCTTCCTCAAAACGAGCAGGAACGGCAGCTTAGACTTGCTGATGGCTTGCAGTAGTGGTGTGGAGAGAAGAAGTAGAGATTTCTAATGCTAAGTCACTGTGATTGCAGCTTTGTTCTCTCCTAATGGATGCCAGGATGATGGTGAAAGATGAAGGTAAACTAAAGCCAAAACGAGCTGCTTCAGTGAGTGAGTTAAAAATAAAATGAACAGAAATTATTATAAGAGTACCGAAGTAGGAAGATGCAAGTTCAGAGAGTACTCTGCAAAAGAAAGCAGGAAACCCTACAAATGCACTCGTTTCACATCTCCCATGTTCAGACCACCACAATTATCAGGACACAAAAAGAGCTTTCTTCTGCTAGATGCAGAGTTCTGGGGATTTTCAACGGTTCTGAGTTTAGTTCAATCAAAAAATACTGTTAACGACAATAAAACTTCAGCTCTTCAAACTGCATTGATCTGTGGGGTTACACAGGGGGATGGAAGAGTATTCTTGTTGATTTTATGTTATTCGAATTGATCACTATCTGCCTACTTAACTTAAAAGCCAGCCGCGATGCTACTTTATTTTTCAGAGCTTCAATAAAGAAAATGCTTCCATTTTGTAAATTATAGTCCTGCAATTGATAGCACTATTTTGAATGTGGTTATCTCTTGCTTAAATTAAATCAAATACATACCTTAATGGCAAACCAACATTTTTCATGCGACCCTCCAAATCTGAAAGGACAAGATTCAGTGAGAAACATTATGTATGATCTAACTTTATTGCAAAGATGCGTACACTAAAGCATGATACAAATACAAGGGTATGACTGGGTTTTTTGGCAGCTCTCTCCAAGGAGTTAGTAATGAACCCTATCAGTTAGGCAGTAGGTGGGCAGATTTCTATACCCAGCACTACTGAAAGCTCCACTCATACCCCCATTCCCAAAGTATTTTGTTTTACATTGTGAAAACAAACAATTACATTTAATGCATTCTGTTCCTCATAACCCCTCTAACAGACTTCTAGCCATGGGCTCGAGAGTCAAACATTTTTAATTGTGCAAGTTTAATCCAATGGTGAGCTAAAATGTTACAAAACTTATGAAAGAGTAAGGAACTAGCAAGTGTAGAAAAAAACAGAAAGATACTTAGTCTGTGTTTTGTGCTTAACTTTGCCACAGATGAACAAACATTGCCTTTTGCAAAGTTTTTCTGGTTTACTATTTAACTGAGAAATTAGTTGCAGAAAATATTGATTTGGGGAATAGAGACAGTATTCATTTTTCTGTAGATTCCCTACCACTATTCAGGTAAAATGAATACTGAAAGCAGAACTTCCAGAGGTATAATTGCACCCATATTAAGCTGGTGAAGAAAAAAGAAACTCTCCCTATATTTTTCTCTTTCTGCCTCATCCTCCTTTTCCCTTTACTGTAGGGTCCAGCCTGAAGGGCATTTTCTAGACTGCAAAGCAATGCAGCATTGCTGTGTGCTAAGGGGTGCACAGTGTCAGGTCACTTATTTTTTCCTTAGTAAAAAGGTTTTTCCACCAGAAAATAAAGATTAACTATTTCATAATATATCTGCTAATGGTATTGCGGATGAGTGTTTTAAATCGTTTAAAGAATCACCATCAAAGGTATTAGCAAAAGTGATTTTAATAGGATGCTGTAAAAGTATAGCTTAAAGTTCGGTGGCAAGGTTCATTCTATTACTTACTACGTGGAAGAAACATACAAAGGAAAACAGAGTTAGAATTGAGCTGGAATGATCTGCACAGAGACCGGAGATGCAAAAGGTTAAGGAGGACCCTCCCCTTGAGTCACGAGGTTCAGAACGGATGCCCTTGCTTTCTAAACTCCTTACGGAGCTTAGTTGCAGCTAGGTGCAATCTTAGTCTCAGACTTGGACAATGGTTTATGTCTAATGGAATTATCTATACAGAGTTTACAATAACTAATACTGAGTAGCTATATAGATTAGTAATGTTTCATTAGTATTAATTCAGCATGCTATCAGTCACTTACCAAGGGTCTGTCGTGGGTAGGGAGTCTCTCTGCTTTGGGTAAGAAAGGATCTCAGTCTCAGGCAAGGAATCTCAGACCTTGAGAGGAGCCCCTGCTCAAGGGGAGAGTTGCCCGGCATGAAGTCCAGCTGCAATTGAGGGAGAACTCAAATTGGGCTCGTCCAAAGACCCGTCATTGGTAAAAGGTCTCTCTGCCTCAAGGAGCAAACTTGAGAGGTGTCCCAGCTCAAGGGGAGATCACCGCCATGCAGCCACAGTGCGTGGCAGGGAGAACTCAAAGGCAGCTCACTTAGGCTGTCGTATTTGTGGGATAAAGCGGTTGGCTCATAGTCAAACTGCATACAATGGGAAAAGGATGCACGAGAGTCCTTGTACCCGCTACTTTCTTTGCTCCTTGACAAATCAGTCTTGGAGAAGCCACCCAGTATTCATGTGTTAATGGCATGATGGGTGTTCCAAGCTTATATGCATCGATGCTCCCTGTGTGGCTCTGCTCCTTTGTGGGTTTTCTAGAGGAGTTCTTGGCCTGGCTGTGGCTCAGGCTTTTACCTCCTCTGGAGCTTGTACCAAACCGCTGCTGGTTTGGTTAAGGGGTCTAGTGCATCCATCACATTCCACCCCACAACTACAGTCAATCCACTTTATTGACTCATAGAGTGGTAGTACAGTCACCTCTTGCCTCTATGTCATAAATATGCAGCATATTGCAGCTCAGTGTCCGACTATTTGTTAAGCTGTTTAAGTGTCGTAATTAACATTAGTGATATACTATGTTGGCACGCATGCAGATCCATGGCAAGCAAACAGCTTTTAGTATAAAATATTACAATTAATTACATTATTGAGTGATTTCATGTGATGAACAAGGAGTATTTTCTTCGTTATGTACCAAAACTTTACATATACAATTATTGTAAGTAATAAACATAATAAGGTCAAAACTAACAAAACTATAATTGGATAGCAGCATCAAATTCAAAATTCCAGTTGCTGTTGGTGACCATCCAAAAAGAGTTTTCCACCAGGGATGTTCTCCACCTTTCTTCACTCTTTCTAGGACATGATGTATCTTCTCTGCACCATGATGGATGGGAATTGGGGTTCTTTGACCACTGTTGTGAATTCATTTTAACAATTGACTCAGGTCATCATGTTACAACAGTTTTCTTACCAAAGTGAGATTCATTCCAATAGGGGTAGGCAATAAATCTTGATACAATGTATAGTTAGATTATAGTAATTAGTGGGTTGTGACAGGAGCTGAATAGTTACAGTCGCATCCCGTAATTTTGGTAATATTTTTAATACAGATATTTGAGTGACTGTATAGAGATTGTCTATAGAGAATCACAAAAGGTTCTCATACAAATACACCCCTTTCCAACATATACAAGTACAGTCTCAGGGACTTCATCAGGATGTATTGCAAAATGACAAATATTTTGTTCAGTGTCAAGACAAATGTCTTGGGCCTTAATGGTATTACTTTCACAAATAGATCCTTGTCGTTCCTGTGCAACACATGCATCAACACCAGTAGTTTGCCAGTTGCTCCTATTTTCTTGGGCCCATACTCTATGTTCTAAGAGACAGAGGACACTTCCAAACTTCGTCATGTGCAACACTAAAGACTTTTCCCATCACATCCACGCTTTCCTGGGAGCTCTGGGATTTCCCTACCTCTTTCCCCCCCCGCCCTGCCCCGTGACGCATTTGTCTAAAACCTGTTCAGCTAGGAAGGACGTGCTTTCTGCAGGATGGAGACAGCCTTTAGCTAGTCAGACACCCTCACCTCATCAGCCCCATCTTTATTCAAAAAAACCCTGCTGCCTCTGTCCTCTCCTTCCTGCCACAAAAAACATAGAGCTCTTCCTCAGGAACTACCAAGATTTTTTGCTACCATGCAACCTAGCCGTAACTGCAACACAGATGCTAATAAGATGAACCGGTGAAAGTACCAGCCTTGACTAAGCAGGGTTTCTTTTTGACACAGCTCCTAAGGGGCAGAAGTGCAGCCTCCAGCAAATAAACCAGGACTTCCCATCATTTTATACATGCATTTTTTAAATACCACCACAAAACAAGCTTTTACATAAGCCTTAAATTATCAGGAACACTGCTGCATTATAACAAATACAGCTGTGGAAAATTCCCCCTTCATTTAAGTTATGAAACATGACTTCAGAAGCCTAAAACTAATTCCCGCTGAATTTCATGAGTGGGCTATGCAACAGGCTGACAGCCACCATGCTCTGGCAGCTCACGAGCGTGTTACTCTACTTAAAATGCTGCCTGGGTATGGACTTGTAGGTTGGAGTATCTGAAACGAACCTTAGGTTTTACACTCACCTTCCTATTAAATGACATGGGAAACTTAACTCAGATTAACGCATGTTTATACATTTTAATTGTATATTAAAGCGTGTTTTGCAGATACATAAGAAACATCAGTAGCATATTAACTTATATTAGCTTTAACAAAAAAAAAAAGCATTCAGACATTTGCAATTATTCTGCAATTATAAGGAAATTACATTACACGCTAATTGCTCTGACAGGTGCCTAATAGCTTCTCTAAACAGGGGGCTGAGAATTCACCCATGGGTATTCTGAATTATTTTGCCTGACCACCTTTTACCTCTCCTTAAAGCAATGAAAATATGAAGCAGCAATAACAAGTTTCTGTTCTGCTGTTGGGGTTGGGTTTTTTTCCAACACAAATCGATGTGCTCCTTCCTCCATGCTTTCCTCCATGCATCCCCCAGCTCTGTGCTGCTCACCAGGGGAAGCCTTTCTGCCTCTGGCAGCAATCCTGACCCTCTAAAAGCTTTTCCACCTTCGTTCCTGAAGTATCTGTGCTCAAACTTCAGCAGCTTTTTAAGAAAACGGGGCCTGAGGAGGGGACCTTGGTGTGCCTAGCACACTCCGCAGTCCTCAGTATGGCTGTATGAGCGTAGCTAACGCTTAATAAAACCTCCCACACATACTCCAGATGCAAATGATCTCAGTCCAAGTACAGATAAACAAATAACTGTCTTATTTTTGTGTTATTTATCTCCATGAATTTGAAGACTCTCCTTACTAGACAACCATGTCATGAGGAAAAGGAATGGTTGTATTTCTGAGGGGTCCTGGCCACTAATTGGTAAGAGTATTTGAAGCTACCTGGCTGTAGAAATGATGACACCGATGGAAAATGCTGCCAATACAGCTGACAAGCGTGCATGAAATACAATTTTACCCTACTGACAGGTTTACCGTAGGCTGGTCTAGGACAGGACAATCTCAT
The DNA here is from genome assembly GCA_013401275.1 of Pandion haliaetus. Classification (NCBI taxonomy): domain Eukaryota; kingdom Metazoa; phylum Chordata; class Aves; order Accipitriformes; family Pandionidae; genus Pandion; species Pandion haliaetus. Next base: position 55,166 of record VYZV01040556.1, read on the forward strand.
TTTATGTCCCGCCTACCAGTGCCCCAACCTCCCTTGGGCAGGCATCGGGACACACTGTCGGGTTTACTCTTCAGGCTACAGCAAAAACATTTTTCCTGTCTGAAGGCAGAGTGCAACCAAACGGGACAAGATGTACGTGGTTTCCGTGTCGTCGGGGAAGGAGTCTAAGAAAAAGCTGTTGCGAACCAGTGACAAACTGCACAGGAGAGGCACCAGCCACTGTGGACCTAAAGCTCCTCACTGTTGTTGGTTAGTTGGTCAAACCTTTACATATTTTCAAATTAATTTTTCATTGTTGGACTTATGCTATAATGTTATTACGGGTGTAAGCTAAACAAACCCAGAAGAACCAGTCCTTCCTATCAGTAAAAACCAGCAAGTGCCATTTCAGTTAATACCAAGTGCTCTGCCGTCCTTCCCAGAGACCCAGTCTCCCGAGTACTTCACCACTACAGCCCTCTACAAATTGAAATTTTATGTACATACTGTAATATAAGCCCCATATGTTTAATATAGTCTCATTGTGAAAATGCTTTCCAGATTTGTTTGCAAACTCTGTAATACTGAAAAACAAATCCCAACTCTTGCATTCAAATGAGAGTATTGCCTGTAAAATTGTGACCTTTGTTTTATATATAGACATCCACAGCTGTTAACCAGGATTATCTATACATCCCAAGGTGTATTTCATCCGAAATGCAAAGCATTTCTTTATTGCATGTATGGTTGACTGGGAATAAAATGAGTTTGTTTCCCTGTGACTGAAAGCTATTTGCATGACTTTCAGATATTTAGAGGTGATTTACAACTTCTGCATTCACATCATGGATAGATAAACAGGAAAACTGTACTGTGTATGACAATTACTATCCTCAACATCTGGTTTATCCTAAAAATAATTTTATGTAAAACAAATTCTACCTTAATTATTAGGGCTGACTTAATTTTGTATTCCTTTAATGTTTGCTTTCAATGGCACAAGACTCATCCTTTGTGTAAGGCACAGATAGATTTTGTAGATATATCAACTGGTCACTTAGGAAGACACACACAGAACTTTTTATAGTGTATGTTACACATCACACTTTTCTTAAAGAGAAGTCAGATGTTGATGGCTATTGTCTTACAGCAAATATGAACTTTATGGATAATTTGACTGGTGAAATTCGACTCAGAGCATATCTCCACTGCAATTAGGCAGGGCAATAGCAGCTCAGCAGCATACCGTCATTAATTATAATGTTGCCGGCTAGAGCGGAAAGAGCAGGGAAGGTACAGCTGCAGAGTTCAGTGCATGCTGAACGCCGAAGCCTATGCCATCAAGACCTCATCCCACAAGCAAGCTTGGCCTAAGCAAGCCAGGTGAGGCAGGCTACGCTTTATCAGCTGCAGTCAAAGCTCGGGTGCACAGACCCCGGGGCAGCAGTGACAGGGAGGGCAGCGTGGAGGGGCAGCTCGCCCACCTCCCGCTCAAGTGCCTTAAACAGAAGCATCATTCAGCATCAGCATGTAAAAGAGAGCGATTCTTTTGCTGCTGAATGGTCAACGTACGGCAAGAATTCTTGTAATAAAAATGTCTGGCTGCTATTTATTAACTTCTTAACTTCAGGGGGGTGTTGGGTTAAGAGGAGGCAGGAGGTAACAGAAAAAAGTCACTGAATCTGTGGCCCTCCCTGACTGCCCTGAAGAACCTCTTGTGTTTGAAAAGAATTCAGGCTTGCTTCAGCACTCTTATAATTATATCTACCCATGATTAGTTACAGTACTTTAAAAGCGCACTTGAGTGACACTTGTGATGACAAAACCTTTTTCTTTAGAGAAAACGTCTACAGTGGGCAAAGGCCGGGACAAGTATTCCACTAATTTATGCGAGGTGTTTGAAAACAAAAATATACCACATTCTTTATTTTAAACATATCCAAAATAAGTAACTTTGACCAGTTCTCATCCTTTACTATTTGGAGAATTATCTTGCTCTGCTATTCTGCCTGGCAGCACTCTTACCAGATCAGTCTTAACACTACATGAACGTAACTGCAATACATTGCAATTGCACTGAGCTCAGAACAGATTGTTTCCAATTTCCTCCTCACCGCCTTGTTTACGCTTTGGGTATTAGTATTCAGAAGTTGAGCATTCTTGCCTAGCTTACTCCAGGGACTTCTAATGGCTCTGAAGCCTAATCTTTGCACCTAACACATCAATAGATAAGCTCTATGAAGCAGTCATTTATAGCTAGCCTTTGCCTCAACGTCAACTAAGGATGTAACTCAAAACTTTGCTTCCAGCTCAGCTCTCCTACACACCCAAAGCGGGTAAGGTTATTTAAAAAACAGCTAACATGAACGCCCCTGATAACTCTGCAACACTACAGCTCCCATCTTCCCTGGTGGGTTGTACAGCCAACACTGATGCCCAGGACACTGCCATGGGAGCCAACCTGCCAGAATTAAACTTATGCCTAAGTGACTGCAGTGACCACAGCACACACACTACCTAAGCAAATGCCATAAGCTTGCAAGGAGGAACTGAAGTGCAAGTGCTGTTGGCTCCTGGCGTAGTAAAGCAATGGTGACGCAGCAGATGGGAGCTCCCACCGTCCCGAGATGCTCATCACTGCTGGGAGTGCCGTCGCATGCCAGGGCTGACTTCGCGTCTGCTAGACAAGCTTGAGAAGTGCTCTATGGCAATGGCAAGCCTGGGTTGGGCAATAACCAAAGTCTCCTTTCTTAGAGCTCGTTGCAATCTTCCTTATTCAGATATTTAGGCTGTACGCCGGTATTTTGACTGCTAATGGCATTTCCTACCACCTCCTGTTGAATGCTCAAGGAAGTTAGCAAATCCAGGGAAGTAGCAAATTTTTCAGATAAACCAAGTCTCCCTCCTCCCTCCCTCCTTTCCCTCCTGTTTTACATTGTAAAATTATTCCCCATGTCTTAAGTCAGCTTCAATGACTTCAGAAGACCTATTTTAGTACTCCATCTACAGTTTTGCACTTTTATCAGCAGTTTCACCACCCACATTCAAGCTGGTTTTCTCATGATCTCTTTGAGATGGTTTCTTTCTAAAGGTATAGCATTTCTACAATCATCTGCTGGGTAGACCATTTGGTGCAAACACCCTGTGATTCACTAAGTGGCATTGGGAAGATCGAGAGTGCAAGAGTTACAAGAAGAGGGCAGGGAGGGGAAAGAGAGACTTGTTCATATCGTTGTCCCAGATTCTACCATTCTTCCACTCAGAAAGTTGGCAGCAGCTGGAAATTCACCCTCATACACATCAAGCCATCCGTTCAGTATTTTGAAATGAAACAATATATGTCCAAAAAAAGGGAGAAACATGGAAATGGAAATCAGATCTGCTTGAAACGTTCCATTATTTCTGAAGAGTAGTTTTGAAATTTTTCCATATGCCTCTCATATACTATGCTATGTGATTAATTAAAGCAAACAGAGTGCATGAAAAGTAAAAAGCACCATATGCATACTTACATTTCAATACACATGAGAAATTCTATACAAGAAAAAGCCCTGAAAGCTTCCATTTCATTCAGGCTTTGAATTTGCGAACACTGATGAAAACTCTTCAGGCATTGGCCAACACTCACATTGCTTTTTTTAGTCTCCCTTTTATGCATCTTGATATACAAAAGTTAAGATTTGTAGCTTAAGACAGAGAAGAACCTCATGAAAAGAGATTGCAAAATGATCATTTTTTAGTTCAATCACATTGCAAGGAGCTATGAGAAAAAGCAAACATTGGAGTGCTACGGGTTTTCTCAGGTGGCAGATATGGCTTCATTACTGCACCTGTAGTTCCTAATTCTCTGTTAAAACTAGAGTAAGTGCTGGAGGTGATGTTTTCGGAACTGGATGAGGCTGAAGGTACAGCACTCACCAGCTGTTTGCGATCAATAGATGTATATGGTCTGTCCAGCTTTGCCATCAGAGCATCTTAAAACCTGTGAAGCATTTACCAGCCAACGACTGATGTCTGTCACTTTCTAGAAATCACATAGATTTACCAGGCAAGGATCTCCTTTTGATTGCAATATCTTCCTTCTCTCAGAAGATCAGCAAGCTTTTGTGAAGTCAGAATCTTGGTATGCAACGTGGAGATATTTAATTTTCACTTGAAGAGAAACTGTGGAGCAACTTTCCGTACTAGACAAAACCAACATTGCACTCCCCAAAGTGCGGTATTCTCATAATAGCACTCATTCAATAAAGGTTTTAGAAAGCACAAGACCCACATAATAAAATCCAGCTATAGCACGATATTTTGATATCACACAGTGCAGAGAGTGTCACTCTAACACGATTCCTACAGTTCCGGTGTAGACCCCTGCAGAACTCAAGTCGTTTGTTTATAAATGTGGCCTATATTTCTATCAAATTATACCAAACGGACCATAGTACATCATAAGGGTTATGACTGATAACTGACTTAGAAATATGTTGTCTATGGGAGAAGTATAAGAGTATTAATATATACAGTAAGTATAGTCATTAGAAGGCATTGAAAAATAACTGCCCACTCCTGAGCTTACAAAGAAATAAAGGCAAGAAATACGTCTTTGGAAGTAGGAAAATCAGATGTAACTCAAAGATCAATAGAGAGACGAAGACTGAAATTAGAAAGACTGTGACGCTAAGGAAGGATAATACTGTCTTCAGCTCTCAACAGTGAGAATGGAAACTCTAGGATGCTGGTAATCAGATTCACAGAATGAAAATCTAAACTTTCCAGGTGAATGTAACAGCAATCAGAATTACTCTGGAAAATAAATTCATGTCAGGGGCAAAATAAATCAAAAGCATTAATGAGAAAATTAGAGGATTTGTAGGAGCTAGCTGCAAGGCATTCAAACTTCTCTTTTTGTTAAGAAGAGCAGTCTTGTAGGAATGTCAAAGAGTAAATAACAGTGAAGTATCCATTACAGTAAAGCTAATTTAATGCTACATTACAGTATATCTAGTTTGACTATTGTAAATCTCCTTCTATGCTTCCTAGTAGTTACTTAATGAAAAAGAAGCAAAAAGATGTGTATTACTGTTGCTATCATATGTGTTCCTATAGCACCTAGAAACCTGAGTGCCACTGCAGTAACTTTATTCAAACATGACAAAAAGACAGTTTCTGCATTGAAGCAGGAATGATCTTCATCAATCCCACTGCAGCCACTAAAACCACAGTATTTTTGCTTCTTAAGATAAATAAATCTTTAAATATTCATGCTCTAGCAATATTCTCTTCTTAAACACATACATAACTATGTACATCTGCCCTCAGTTATTCAGACACAACTGACATTTTCAGGGAAGAGACTCAGTAACTGAGGCCAAACAAATAAAAGCATACACATACATAGAAGCTTAATTTCATGGAGTAGCTGTCTAGAAACAGTTTCTGATAAACCTAAGGTTTTCTAGAACCGTATCCTTTCTTTGAAAGTGGCAATAACTGTAAGAACAAGAAACAAGTGCAATGTTATTTTGCCTGGGTGTACCTTTTTATTTTTGCATTTTCATGGTTACCCTTTTTCTGAACCCATTTATAGTTTTTGCACTGTGCAATGGTTACAATTTCCCCAATTTAAGTAGGAACTTCATGAAAAAGCATTGCCTTTTATTGTTAAACCTCACCTTCTATCCTACTACAGTTAAATTACTCCATGTTATGGACAATATATCTGGCATGTTCCATGTTGATTCAAGCATTAGCACAGCATATTATGCCTCTGTACACAACAGCAGGAGCAAGACAAGTGTTTATACTTTACTGAGCTAGCAAGCAATCCATTACTTGAATTTTTTCCCGTACAGTTTTCAAGTCCCTCAAATTAAGTTTTACATAAGAAGTTTAATTTTTGCACAGCAGACCAAACAACTTGTCTGAAACACGGCTTTAATTAAAGTACTCCAGCATCTCATCTGTGTGCATGCAGGGTTCTTTTAACAAAAA